>JABXNX010000022.1:1073158-1138896 GCA_014843695.1 Archivesica marissinica | reverse complement strand
TCAATTCAAAATCTTTATTTCCTCCATCAAGAAGATATGCATGGTATATACAAATATAGACAATGATACAATATTACTATAATATAACTACAATATACATACATCGCACATATATAGTATATATGCGTAAGTTAGATTATGCTACCAATACACATGTGTGTATCATGCTGACGACCTGGGCTCCTTGCAGGATAGTTTAAGTCGTTTTATATAGTTTTGGTATGCAGTTCACCAGTATCAGTCGGATTGTTCACATACAGGTAATGAATCTGTTAATACATTCAAACACGTATCGGTATGAACGCTTTAGGAATTGTATTTGGTTATCACAATCGAGTATTGCTCCAATAGGCGCCCCTAATAGCTTAAGGGTCCACGTTTCTTTATCCAGTATGAGCAAGTTATTAATAAATAAGCTATTATGTGTGCAAAATAGATCGTTGACAAAGCAGGAACGCAGATGGTAAGTACCCTTGCAATCACTTACCACGTGCGTCACCAGGTCCATACATATTCTATCACACATTAGACACACAGATAAGTCATTAGTCATGGATCTGGCCCATATGTTGGCTACTGAGCGCATTATATGCCTTGACGTACTATCTCTATATACGGTATATACAATAGCAGGACTAATGACTGGGTGTAGTATACTGAAATAGCGAAATTCGTCATCAGCTGTAACACGCCGAGTCCACTTGTCTGATTCTCGAGAATAAACTAACGACTTAATTAAATTTTTCCAGCAATGTGTAGATGGAAGGGCCATAGGGTTAACTAGTACATCGTTGATAATGTGCCCGATGCCATATATATGTAAGATCCGGATAATATCAGGAATGAACCCCAACATACTTTGTCTAGCACGTTTGTCTGAAGCAAATGATATATATCTCAATATAAAGATGCTCTTAGAGGAACAGTTGTTGCTTAGGCTCAGTAGTTTATGTAGAAACATGAGCTTCCTAATTTCAATATCTGCTGAGAGTTTATGTAATCCTGCCATTGATTCACATATATCCGATCTGGTGCGTGTAGTGAATCCTTATATTCTCTTGACTATAAAGTGTTGGAGTTTATTAACCGAATACGTTTGAGGATTAGACATATTGTTCCAAAGTTCGCATCCGTATAAAGCGGTGGGTACTACTATTCGTTTGTACAAATTAATTGCTGTAAGCGGGTTAATGCCATTAGGGTGAACACCTTGCACTGACATGGCAAAGAATGCATTTTTAGCTTTTTGCAATCTCTCGTCGATTCTGTGCTGCAGTTTGAGGTCTGCGTCCTGGCGGATTCCCAAATGAGGTGCACTTGTCGTTTGTTCAATAAATGAGTCACCGTATAAAATGCCAACCCTAGGTGAATTACGCTTTTTGCTGAACACTACAACATTGGACTTTTCTACATTGATTGCCATTTTCCACTCGTTACAGTACTTATATGTTGTATCTATCATGTTTTGGAGTTTAAGTGGAGATAGCGCGATTAGTGTTATATCGTCCGCAAACGAGGGATTACCACTCTTTGTAAGCATGACTGAGCAGCCGTCGGTACTATTTTCAAGGTCAACAAATAACTGATTCACGTAAACTATGTAGTACAGGGTTGATAGCGTACCCCCCTGACGAACTGATCGTTCTACGCTAATGGCGTCAGCCGATTTGCCGTTGTGTCTAACAACACATTTTAGGTCAGTGTATGAGTTTCGTATGAGTCGGAGTATCTTGCCGGTGATGCCCAGTAGGCCAAGCTTAATGAATAGGCCGTCGTGCCATACACAGTGGAACACTGATTTCTGGTCTAAGAAGGCGACGTACACGTGGCTATTACGTTCGATCTGGTGAAATATCGTTTCCTGTAGGTTAAATGCAGCGGTAGTGCAGCTTAGCTGTTTGCGAAATCCATGTTGTTGCGAGTTTGGGAATGGCGGTTGTATCGACTCGAGTTGTTTATATATGCGGTTAGGCAACACTTTCTCGAATATCTTGCAGAAACAAGGGATGAGCGAGATTGGTCTGTAATTATTTGCATCCGTTTTGCTTTTACCCTTGCCTTTGTAGATAGGTACAAGTATACTTGTTTTCCATTGAATTGGAATCATTTCATGCCTCAGGATAGAGTTGAATAACTTGGTTAAAACACTGTCTATCACGTGTTTTGCGCTAAATACATGTTCATTCAATACATTGTCACATCCTGGGCTTTTACGTTGCTTGAGCGTTTTAGTTGCTAGGGAGATTTCATTGGTTGTGATAGAGGCTAAGAGTTCAGGGAAGCGCGTAGACGGTAAATCACTTAATAGATGCTTGAGTTGTTGTTTTTTGGCCATGTCTTGCAGTGTGTTGCTTTGCTCCATTTTAAACACATTCGTGAAGTGCTTAGCGAAGCCGTCAACTACGTGTTCTCCTGTGAACGTAGAATTGTCCGTGACTAATTGAGCGCAGACCCCGTTTGGTTTCGCTTTGTTTCTTTTCAGTAACTTCCAGAACAACCGATAGTCTAGTTCTGCGGCCTGGTTTAATTCATCATGCATTTTATTTTCATATTCTAACTGGTTTTCCCTCTGTATACGACGAAAGTTACATTTTGCTAATTTATATTGGTGATATGAGAGGTGGTGATGTCCTCTTGGTCGACCGGCTGAAATCCATTGCCTCCGCATAGAGCGAGCCACTGTATGTGCTTCTTTAACCTGCTTGCACCAGTATGGCTTGGCGCGCTTATTGAATTTGCTACGGGGTAAAAGTGTTTCAGCCCTATGCAGCGCGTCCACAATTAGCGAGTTCAATAAATCAGGGTCATAGTATTCGTTATTGTTTTCTAGTATGCCTGAAAGGTTCTCAGTTATAGCATTCTGATATCGAATAAGATCGTTCTCGTTGCACTTATGCCACGCCGTACATACTCTAGAAGACAATTTGATATTTATAATGCGTTCCGTTTCGAATGACATGATTAAAGGTAGGTGGTCAGATGTTAAAATTTCACATTCATTTACGATTAGGAACGATTTAACCTTTTCACCAAACGACGACTCGACAAAGATGTAGTCAATCGTTGCTTTAGTTGGTACAAACGTGTAACCGTTCTTATAATTTACTACTTGCTGTGCAGATACTAAGTTGTTATCATTCACAAATTGAGTCAATACTTTTGACTTCGGGTTTCCTTGCACGTTTCCGTTATGACTATACTGAGCGTTAAAGTCGCCGGCTGTTATCACGTTGCCCTCCTTTGTATAATAAGCAATTAATGTTTGTAGCTCACTTATAACCTCTCGGTATGCTTCTATATCATGGTCAGATGGTAGATAAGCACAAAATATATATGTAGGTACGTTTTGATCATATTGTATTTCTATGCCAATTATCCTGTCGCAGTCTATGTTCTGTATGGTATTGACATATGATTGGATACTTTTCTTATACATGATAGCTGTCCCGGCTTTCCCACATCTAACACTACCGTACTGACTGATTGACTCGTCGACCGTTAGAGCATAATTGTAATCTTGGTGAATGCTATTTAAGAACACTGACGAATACGGTAATAGTTTATGTTCAGTGATTAGTGCGATATCTATTGCGTAATCGTCTAACATTTGCGATAACGGGTAAGCTGAGGACATAATTCCGCGTACGTTCCAACATAATAAATTGCATCCCATTATTGAATATATATGAGTAGTGAATATAGTCCGTGTACTTGTATGGCCATTGTGGATATTTAATCGTACGCGTTGTGATAGTTTTCCTTCCAGGAGGAGGTATTCGAGTTCCAGTCGTCGACTGCATGTCCCCAGCTACTGCGTGGGTTCGTGTTGCCACTATCAGACCTATTTCTACTATGCCCAGTAGCATCAGCACTGTCATTATAACTATGAAAATGGCGACGATCTCTATTGTTATGTCGATTATTATTTGTTGAGTACGTTGAGCGGGGCCTCTCACGTTCATATTCCGCGAAGGGTGTCCATTTCCGACATGTGACCCCATCTGGCCAAAACCCATCAAGCTCGATGTCCGAGATATATTCTTCTGGTATGTTAATCCTAGCCGATGAGCCGTTCCTGCCATAGAATATGCGAATATGTGATACGTATACACCCCTTTCCGTTATATGTTGGTATATATCATTTTCAACAACGCTGCTGTCTATATTTTGTAGGTAATAAGCACTGTTTTTCGGCCTTTTAGCAGAAATAAAGCGATCACACGGTGGAGTGTTTCCTGATGCTGTACTGCGTCGTTTGGTAGGCTCGGTTTCATGTGTCTTCGTTTTGTTTGTACACGTATTGGACTCGATACTCACACTATTTGGTGTTCTAGCTGGAGGGTTTTCTCTGAGTTTGGTATCAGTGCTTAATGAACATTTACTGGCGACTACGTTAGCTGGCTTAAGTACTGTCTTGGATGTCGGGACTGTTACATCTACGTATATATCATTAGTGTTAATATATTTGGGTTCAGTTTCCGGTACTGGACGAGTACTTCTAGATGTGTTGTTTATCGCTGTCGTTGTATTTGGTATAATGGGCTCATTACAGAGTTTGGTGGCATCAGCATATGACATCGTTGGGGTATGCGCATTCGTTAGTATACGACTTGGTGTACATGATGAGCTTCTTGTTGGTGTGGCAATTGATT
Organism: Archivesica marissinica; assembly: GCA_014843695.1. Classification (NCBI taxonomy): domain Eukaryota; kingdom Metazoa; phylum Mollusca; class Bivalvia; order Venerida; family Vesicomyidae; genus Archivesica; species Archivesica marissinica. The sequence goes on along the minus strand of JABXNX010000022.1, from coordinate 1,134,244 downwards.
GCTGTGCTGGCTCAGAGTCCACAATACGCTTGTTGATAGTGGCTATTGAGGACCCTAGCTTTGATATATCACCTTGAATTTTATTTATGTGGCTATGTGTGGTCGTATCCGGCAGTCTGGAGAGAATACTGTTCATAGTAGAATGCACTATTCTAAACGTGTTAGTCAATGCCGAGACATCCTTTGCTATATCGCATATTATTTTCGAGTCCTCGGTTTGCCGTTTTGACATGTGCATTACTGCGCACTGTAAATTGTTAATTAATACGAATACGTCTGGCGGAGCTATATTAGTATATGTTGAGTCTGTGTCGCGTTCTGTGACCGAAGTCTCGTCTAGATTGGCACTTGTAAATACTTCGGTAATATCCTTGCTGCGCTCACCTTGTACAAAGGCGTATAACACATAGCAGTCATTTGCACATTTTCTTTCCTTTGTGGCAGATGCTGAGTTACGGCGTCTTACTAGCCGTGTTTCAGGGCAGTCTGGACCGCGAGCTCGTTCTGCCAGCCGGTCTCTGTAGTCGTTTATTTGTGTGTAGTTCACTCTGCATATTCTAAGTAGATTTAGCACATATTCGTCTCGCGGTAGTCCGTCTAGTTGGTTGTCCAGATCTTGGTAAAATTGCTGCGGTCTAGCGTGCTGAGACACTATTGTGTCTGTGTATTCATCAGCATAATCATCTTCGTAGTCGTCGTCAAATATCATCGTATTGCTGTCGCTCTCGGCTATTTCAGATTTAATGCGCAGTAGTCGCGTGTTAACTAGGCGTTTAGGATCCGTCTCGTCCGGATTAAGCTGTGACATCTAGTGAATGGAAAGTACTTGCTCCTTGATCATGCCCTCGGGCAATATGGAGGATAATCCAGCGTGACCGTTATGTAATCTGTCATTTTTTTCATATATTTTTTTGTAGTTTGTTTTTGTTGGGATATATATATTTAAGAGTAAGAACTGTTCACAGGTGCGCACTGGCTAGGCAATGTACATGAGGATACACAAAGAAATGTTGCAAAACTGTATATATCTCAGTCATCTAATACACGATTATCATATAATGCATTCGTCTTGTAGAGGGTACTTAGCTGTGTATCCTAATCCAAAATATATATCCAATATCACAGATTAATTAGCAATATATCACATATTTCACTGGAGAGCACATTTACGCGGTTTTGCTTTTTTACAAACCGGAAGACCGGAAGTTATGACAACACAACTCATGTAAGATGCTACATGTGTTAGTGGTCTCCTCTATTAAGCAGCCAACCTGCATTAAACAGCCAGTTTCCAAATTCCTAATATGTTATTTTATTATATAATTGACCTCTATTAACCCTTTCAACCCCACATACCTCTAAATAGGCTTATGAAAAGTGTAGATCCAGATGAGCCGGCTCGTCTCGTCAGGATCTGCACTTTTTTGCCAGTAATAATTATTACTATTTTTAGATAAAATTACCCATTTTGATAAATGAACTGGTCCAAAGTTAATTTTCTTATTAATTTATTGGTCTGAAAATATCATGGACCAGTCCATGTCAGTTACTTGGGGTTGAATGGGTTAAGCAGCCAACCTGCATTAAACAGCCAGTCTCCAAATTCCTAATATGTTAATTTATTATATAATTAACCTCTATTAAGCAGCCAACCTGCATTAAACAGTCAGTCTCCAAATTCCTAATATGTTATTGTATTATATAATTAACCTCTATTAAGCAGCCAACCTGCATTAAACAGCCAGTTTCCAAATTCCTAATATGTTATTGTATTATATAATTGACCTCTATTAAGCAGCCAACCTGCATTAAACGGCCAGTTTCCAAATATGTTATTTTATTATATAATTAACCTCTATTAAGCAGCCAACCTGCATTAAACAGCCAGTTATCAAATTCCTAATATGTTATTTTATTATATAATTGACCTCTGTTAGGCAGCCATCTGTGCTAAGCAGCCATTTTCTGTTATTGCTGCTTAAGACAGGATTGACTGTATGCAGGGTTCATTCTAGGTCAGAATTTTTGGGAGAAGTGAGAAAGCGCGTGATCGCTTCCTTCTGCTGTATGTAGATGTTAGGCATTTGTTTGAAACAATGATCCTGGATATATCACATGTAACATGTTTGTCCACGGCAATGGTATTCGAACATTGGTGAGGGGCAAGTAATTTGAAGTCAATGACCTTAACCCATTTGATTCTGGATAACAGTATTTGCAAAGAACATAGAGACAGATCAGGCGCCACGGAATGTTCCATGTTCCGTCTGATCAGGCTCTATGCTGTTTGCTATTCAGATGGTCTTGCTAAGACATTTGGCTATGTAGCATACAACATAGATCCTGATCAGCATGCAGCGTGACGCTGCGGCTGATCTGGATCTATGTTGTTTGCAAAAGCCTTTAAATGAATGAAATGAGTTAACCACTCGGGTCACGGAGGTCCGTAAATCATAGATAAACAATGATCCTGGATAACTCCATCACATGTAACATGTTTGTCCACGGCAATGGTATTCGAACATTGGTGAGGGGCGAGTATTTTGAAGTCAATGACCGTAACCACTCGGTCACGGAGGTCCGTAAATCATAGATAAACAATGATCCTGGATAACTCCATCACATGTAACATGTTTGTCCACGGCAATGGTATTCGAACATTGGTGAGGGGCGAGTATTTTGAAGTCAATGACCGTAACCACTCGGTCACGGAGGTCCGTAAATCATAGATAAACAATGATCCTGGATAACTCCATCACATGTAACATGTTTGTCCACGGCAATGGTATTCGAACATTGGTGAGGGGCGAGTATTTTGAAGTCAATGACCGTAACCACTCGGTCACGGAGGTCCGTAAATCATAGATAAACAATGATCCTGGATAACCCCATCACATGTAACATGTTTGTCCACGGAAATGGTATTCGAACATTGGTGAGGGGCGAGTATTTTGAAGTCAATGACCGTAACCACTCGGTCACGGAGGTCCGTAAATCATAGATAAATCATGTGTCATACCAGTATCTGTTGTGGGCTGCTGCTGGATAATTGGTCATACGAGTAACATTTCTGAAACAGTAACGAATACAGTGAGTGAAGTGATAAATCTGAATTCCGCAATATAATAATAACAATACTGAATAATGTGAGATGATATGGTGGACGCCAGATCGGACAGGTGGGTTTTCTCCAGGTACTCCGGTTTCCTCCCACATGAATGACCACATATACGCTTTCATCCGAGCCAACGAGAGTGATTAATATAAGTTGTTAAAACTTGCTTCGCAATCGTTGTAAAATAAATAGTTTAAACAAATGCTGACTAATTTATCGGTATGCGAAAACTATATACTAGGTATACGTACATATCTATCATACTAACTTACAAATGCCACAATGAGATTATTAATTAATATCATTGCTCTCCGCCCCGCTGTTTCTAGTTCCACCCACTGTTCCATGCGGCCCCCTGTTCCTAGTGCAGCCCGCTGTTCCTAGTGCCACCCACTGTTCCTAGTGCGGCCCGCTGTTCCTAGTGCAGCCCGGCTGTTCCTAGTGCCACCCACAGTTCCTAGTGCGGCCCCACTGTACATAGTGCAGCCCCACTGTTCCTAGTGCAGCCCCACTGTTCCTAGTGCAGCCCCACTGTTCCTAGTGCGGTCCCACTGTTCCTAGTGCGGTCCCACTGTACATAGTGCAGCACGGCTGTTCCTAGTGCCACCCACTCCAGTGCGGTCCCACTGTACATAGTGCAGCCCGGCTGTTCCTAGTGCCACCCACTGTTCCTAGTGCGGCCCCACTGTACATAGTGCAGCCCCACTGTTCCTAGTGCAGCCCCACTGTACATAGTGCGGTCCCACTGTTCCTAGTGCAGCCCCACTGTTCCTAGTGCAGCCCCACTGTTCCTAGTGCAACCCCACCCACACCCCACTGTTCCTAGTGCAGCCCCACTGTAAATAGTGCAGCACGGCTGTTCCTAGTGCCACCCACTGTTCCTAGTGCGGTCCCACTGTACATAGTGCAGCCCCACCCACACCCCACCCACACCCGGCTGTTCCTAGTGCCACCCACTGTTCCTAGTGCGGCCCCACTGTACATAGTGCAGCCCCACTGTTCCTAGTGCAGCCCCACCACTGTTCCTAGTGCAGCCCCACTGTTCCTAGTGCGGTCCCACTGTTCCTAGTGCAGCCTCACTGTTCCTAGTGCAGCCCCACTGTTCCTAGTGCAGCCCCACTGTTCCTAGTGCAGCCCCACTGTTCCTAGTGCAGCCCCACTGTTCCTAGTGCAGCCCCACTGTTCCTAGTGCAGCCCCACTGTTCCTAGTGCAGCCCGGCTGTTCCTAGTGCCACCCACTGTTCCTAGTGCCACCCACTGTTCCTAGTGCAGCCCCACTGTTCCTAGTGCAGCCCCACTGTTCCTAGTGCAGCCCCACTGTAGTTCCTAGTGCAGCCCCACTGTTCCTAGTGCACCCACTGTTCCTAGTGCAGCCCCACTGTTCCTAGTGCGGTCCCACTGTTCCTAGTGCCACCCACTGTTCCTAGTGCAGCCCCACTGTTCCTAGTGCCCCCACTGTTCCTAGTGCAGCCCCACTGTTCCTAGTGCAGCCCCACTGTTCCTAGTGCCACCCACTGTTCCTAGTGCGGTCCCACTGTTCTTATTGCAGCCCCACTGGTCCTAGTGCAGCCCCACTGTTCCTAGTGCAGTCACACTGTTCCTAGTGCAGCCCCACTGTTCCTAGTGCAGTCCCACTGTTCCTAGTGCGGTCCCACTTTTCCTAGTGCGGTCCCACTGTTCCTAGTACAGCCCCACTGTTCCTAGTGCAGCCTTACTGTTCCTAGTGCGGTCCCACTGTTCCTAGTGCAGCCCCACTGTTCCTAGTGCAGCCCCACTGTTCCTAGTGCAGTCCCACTGTTCCTAGTGCAGCCCCACTGTTCCTAGTACAGCCCCACTGTTCCTAGTGCAGCCCCACTGTTCCTAGTGCAGCCCCACTGTTCCTAGTGCAGCCCCACTGTTCCTAGTGCAGCCTCACTGTTCCTAGTTCCTAGTGCATCCTCACTGTTACTAGTGCAGCCCCACTGTTCCTAGTGCAGCCCCACTGTTCCTAGTGCAGCCCCACTGTTCTTAGTGCCACCCACTGTTCCTAGTGCGGTCCCACTGTTCCTAGTGCAGCCCCACTGTTCCTAGTGCAGCCCCACTGTTCCTAGTGCAGTCCCACTGTTCCTAGTGCAGCCCCACTGTTCCTAGTACAGCCCCACTGTTCCTAGTGCAGCCTTACTGTTCCTAGTGCGGTCCCACTGTTCCTAGTGCAGCCCCACTGTTCCTAGTACAGCCCCACTGTTCCTAGTGCAGCCCCACTGTACCTAGTACAGCCCCACTGTTCCTAGTGCCACCCACTGTTCCTAGTGCAGCCCCACTGTTCCTAGTGCAGCCCCACTGTTCCTAGTGCAGCCCCACTGTTCCTAGTGCCACCCACTGTTCCTAGTGCAGCCCCACTGTTCCTAGTGCAGCCCCACTGTTCCTAGTGCAGCCCCACTGTTCCTAGTGCGGTCCCACTGTTCCTAGTGCAGCCCCACTGTTCCTAGTGCAGCCCCACTGTTCCTAGTGCAGCCCCACTGTTCCTAGTGCAGCCCCACTGTTCCTAGTGCAGCCCCACTGTTCCTAGTGCAGCCCCACTGTTCCTAGTGCAGCCCCACTGTTCCTAGTGCAGCCCCACTGTACATAGTGCCCCCACTGTTCCTAGTGCCCCCACTGTTCCTAGTGCAGCCCCACTGTTCCTAGTGCAGCCCCACTGTTCCTAGTGCAGCCCCACTGTTCCTAGTGCCACCCACTGTTCCTAGTGCAGCCCCACTGTTCCTAGTGCTGCCTCGCTGTTCCTAGTGCAGCCCCGCTGTTCTAGTGCAGCCCCAGTGTTCCTAGTGCGGTCCCACTGTTCCTAGTGCGTTCTCACTGTTCCTAGTGCAGCCCCACTGTACATAGTGCAGCCCCACTGTTCCTAGTGCAGCCCCACTGTTCCTAGTGCAGCCCGGCTGTTCCTAGTGCCACCCACTGTTCCTAGTGCCACCCACTGTTCCTAGTGCAGCCTCACTGTTCCTAGTGCAGCCCCACTGTTCCTAGTGCAGCCCCACCGTACATAGTGCAGTCCCACTGTTCCTAGTGCAGCCCCACTGTACATAGTGCAGCCCCACTGTTCCTAGTGCAGCCCCACTGTTCCAAGTGCAGCTCCACTGTACATAGTGCAGCCCCACTGTTCCTAGTGCAGCCCCACTGTTCCAAGTGCAGCCCCACTGTTCCTAGTGCAGCCCCACTGTTCCTAGTGCAGCCCCACTGTTCCTAGTGCAGCCTCACTGTTCCTAGTGCCACCCACTGTTCCTAGTACAGCCCCACTGTTCCTAGTGCAGCCCCACTGTTCCTAGTGCTGCCTCGCTGTTCCTAGTGCAGCCCCGCTGTTCCTAGTGCTGCCTCGCTGTTCCTAGTGCAGCCCCACTGTTCCTAGTGCGGTCCCACTGTTCCTAATGCAGCCCCACCGTTCCTAGTGCAGCCCCACTGTTCCTAGCGCAGTCCGCTGTTCCTAGTGCAGCCCCACTGTTCCTAGTGCCACCCACTGTTCTAGAGGACATAGAAAACGCACACCTACATTATATACTAGAGGACATAGAAAACGCACGCATACATTATATGATTATTATTACATGAAAACGAAATACGAAGGATTCCATCAAAGATATGTCACATTTTATTACAAAGCACAAACTGAACATCTAAAAATATTCCAAAATGTTTAAGACAATGTATTTATATAGTTATTGTTTTTCCTGTAAAAACACACTTATCCAAGGTGTGCGTTTTCTGTGTCCTCTAGTATAACCACTCCACAACCGAGGTCCCGTCGTTGTAAGACTGAGCATTGCCAACGCACGTGTGATACACCTTGTGGATTGGTGGCATTTTGTCCAATTTCGATAGACTGTTGTAGTACCGAAGAACATATGCCGGGGGCAGAGTGGTTACGGTCGTTATTTAACGAAGGATTGGTGTTAAAATGGTTTATGCTATGTTTTTTAAGCGTCGATCAGCTGTGTCTAATACGCACGCACGCACGCACGCACGCACGCACGCACGCACGCACGCACGCACGCACGCACGCACGCACGCACGCACGCACGCACGCACGCACGCACGCACGCACGCACGCACGCACGCACGCACGCACGCACGCACGCACGCACGCACGCACGCACGCACGCACGCACGCACGCACGCACGCACGCACGCACGCACGCACGCACGCACGCACGCACGCACGCACGCACGCACGCACGCACGCACGCACGCACGCACGCACGCACGCACGCACGCACGCACGCACGCACGCACGCACGCACGCACGCACGCACGCACGCACGCACGCACGCACGCATACAAGCACGCATACACGCACGCACGCATACACGCACGCACGCACGCACGCGCGCACGCACGCACGTAACCCATTTAAGCGCATTCACAACCGAGAGAGATTAAACTAATATTATATTGTATAAACCTGTTTCGCAATCGAGCTAAATAAATTTATATAAACTAGACCCTACCACCTAAGGTCCAACACGGGGACACGTAAACGGAGCCGGTAGCCAACTAATGCATGCAAGAGACATTCCAGTAATAGCAGTGAATTAGTATTTCACAATCTAATATCATTCTTAAGCCACCCTGACACTTGCACGATTTTTGTCCCCGCAATGCAGCCCAATTGATCGTGGCACGGCGTGCCATTGCAGCGTCTGCGCGCGCGTGTGTGTGTGTGTTATACGTTTATTTATCGTCGCTACCGGTTGCCCATATGAGCGACGCCTCCTGAAGAGATTAGTCATTTTAGATTTTTGGAGGATAGTGCAATGATACAGAGAGAGACCCATTCCATAGTCTCCTCTGGTTCTTTTACGTGCACGGTGTAAAGCACCGACACGAGACCTCGGTTTAACATCCCATCTGAAAGACTGTTAATTTTATTAGGGTCAGACGGGGGATCGAACCTGCGATCCCTGGATTACCGGTCCAGCGTGTTACCACTGGACTACAGATCCGCTGTAGAGAAGACCAAATATGTGTAAATTTGAGCAGCTTATGAATAGGAATAATAAAGATGAATTTATAAAACTATGTAAATTCATCAAATGTCTACTAGAATACAGGAAACAACCCTGTCTATAATATATGCCGCCTGTTCGTGCACTGTACATGTATAAGTAACGCACTGTATACGCAATGCACGACCACAATTGGCCGCATTAACACGTCACGGAACTACTTGTTTACGCATATGCTAAGAGATAGATAGAGATAGATTTCTTTATTTATAAAGGGTGACCTAATTAGTTTTGAACTAATCCTCCTTAGGGCCCTCTTCAATTTGTTAACACTATAGAATAAATGTACATACACAATAATTATAACATAGTTATGCCGTACAATATACATGCATACTGTTGTACAATGTAACTTAAACAACAGCCTAAATAAATCAGGTACTTTGATAGAAATACAAAACGACATAAGCATATTGATTTACAATCATTATATATATATAACTGTCTAGTGTCTACCAATTAAAACGTTGTATCCATACTTTACATTTTGTCTTGAATATATTTAAAGATCTGGATGTCTTAATTTCAAATGATAGACAATTCCATATCTTTGGACCAGAGTATTCTAATGATTTCTTATACATTTCACATCTAGGTCTTGGAATATAGAGATCCATATTTGAAACATTTCTCAATGTCATATCTGAAGTAACTGAATTGCAATGTCTTAATTGAAAATGTTCATTCAAATAATTCGGTACAAGATTGTTCATAATTTTGTACATTGTTACTGCTTTTTGAAAAATATTCCGTTGGTCAAAAGTCATTATATTAATTTCAGACATTGATTCACGCAAAGAAATATAATCTTGGCCCAGAATGAATTTACAAGCTCGTCTCTGCAATCTTAATAATGTGTTGATATTTTGTTGTGTGGTGTTTCCCCATATGATACAACAATAATCAAAATGTGGTTGGATATATGCCTTGTAATAAAGTATTCTGTAGTTCAGATTCACAATATACCGTATTTTACCTAATAGCCAATTGTTAGTTGAAATCTTTTTCACAATATATTTGATATGTGAGTCCCATTTTAATGAATCCTGAATGTGTACTCCAAGCAACTTCTCTGATTTGCTGGTTTTCAATAATATATTTTCATATTTAAGAGAGAGTGTAGGGTTAGGGAAAGCACATTTCCGCTGGGCTGTCATCATAAATAGAACTTTCGTTTTGTCTGTATTAATCTTCATTCCATTTTGGAAACACCAGTATTTCAAGTCTTCCAAAGCTTGTTGTAATCTTGTTTCTAACGCTTCTTTCTTATTATGGATATCATATAATGTAGTATCATCTGCATATAAATCGCTACCGGTGATTTTATTTGAAAACATTAGTGGTAAGTCATTGATAAAAAGTAAGAATAAAAGAGGTCCTAATATTGAGCCCTGCGGGACTCCACCATTAACAGTTCTATTTTCAGATAAAACGTCATTTATAGAAACAGTTTGCTTTCTATCACAAAGATATGATTGAAAAAGCTTCAAAGTATTGTTGCTACATTTGTATAATGATAATTTCTTTAACAAAACAGTATGATCGATAAGATCAAAAGCTTTTCGAAAATCGACCTTTACAATTCCAATCAAGTTTCCCTCATTCATTGCTCGAATCCATTTATCTATCATATAAAGTAAAGCTGATTCAGTTGAGTGGCCAGTTCTGAAACCATTTTGTGTTTTGTGAAGTAAATTGAAGTGATCCAAAAAAGTCTGCAGCGATTTATGCACGTGTCTTTCAAAAAGTTTCGACAAAGATGGTAAAATTGAAATAGGTCTATAGTTATTGACGTCATTGGTTTTTCCACTTTTGAATAATGGTTTGACTTTTGCAAATTTCCAAGCTTCAGGGAAAGTTGATGTTTTCAAACTCTTATTTATTATAACAGTTAAATGTTGTACAATGATATCAGCTGAAAGTTTTAACAGCTTTGGTCCAATATTATCGATTCCAGTAGCTTTAGAAACATTAAGTTTCAGTAATTGTTTTCTGATATTACTCTGTGTAACTTCTGGTATTTCAAACACTACATCAACAGGTACATGTTCATTAATAAAATCTTTTATATAGTCAAAGTTTAAGCGATCAGGGACTGGATCTTTGATATTAGATGCAACATTGACAAAGAATTCATTAAATATATTTGCTATTTCAACATTTTGAGAGTAATCAGATCCTTGATGGTATATTGAGTTAATATTGTTTCCAGATTGTGTTGATTTTCCTGAACCAAACTCTTTAAAAATCTTCCAGACAGTACGTGGGTTATCTTTACCAGACTCTATTTTTCTTTCACATGACTCTTTCCTTGCTGTATTAATCATTGCCGACACTTTGTTTCTAAGTAGTTTATATTGATTAACACCTTGCTCTGATTTATCTTGCTTCATTTTATGGCGTTCTTTCATAGTATCTAAGATTTCTGTTGTTATCCAGTCTGATTGATATTTCCGTTTCACTCGCTGAGTTTTTATTGGAATATGCTTATGTACAATTTCTAAAAATAGTTTACATCACATATTTAATATTTCATTTGGATCATCATATATATAAACAAAGGTCCAGTCTGCAATACGTAAATCTTCGCAAAAGGACTCCTCATTGAAGTTTTAAAATGATCTATATGATATTGTTTCATGCATACTTTTATTATTTGAAACGTTGACTTTACGATTACAGAATACTGGGTAATGATCACTGATAGAAAGCTTGGGTACATACATATTGGCAATGTTTTCTTCCATGTTAGTATATATGTGATCAATCAAAGATGCAGATGATCTAGTTACCCTAGTAGGTTCCGTTACTAACTGTGTAAGACCTAGTGGGATATAAAAAGTTGCCCATTCATCATTTGTATAACAATCAGTGAGGTTTCTATTGAAATCACCTAATCAAATTATTTCTTTATCTTCATAGAACATATTTTCGATAAACAATTCAAATCTGTCTTTCCACTCTATTTTAGAGTGAGGATGCCTATACACATTGCAAACAAAAAATGGTTTACAATATTTACAATATATTTCAAGAACAACAACCTCAATATCATGCGTTTCTAAATCATAACGGCGTTTCACATTTAACCCATCTTTAACATAAACTAAAATTCCGCCACCACCATTTCTGTCATTTTGGTCTCTACGAAATGGAGGTAAAAATCCTTTTATTAAATAAGCATTTGTATTTACATCATCTTTAAATTTTGTTTCACTCAGCCCCATAATATCAATTTTATTTTTATCAGAGGTCATAAGTAGCTTTACCTCTTCAAATGTGTCTAAATTATTAAGACCGTGAACATTTAAATGACTGATATTCATGCCATTTTTATGCAGACCGATGTCTGTGGTATCAATTACAATACCATTAAAGCTGTTGGTCGAGTCAGGATGATTAGCTAAACTAATATCTAAAGCATTACACATACAGTTTGATAATTCACATTGTGAACATATTGTTTGCAAAAGATTAAATCTATTGGATGTAGTGACATCAAAGTCATTTCCAGACACGTCAGCATTGGCAACATGGCCTGATTTCTATTGCTTATAGCAATGTATGGCCTTGTGGCCAAGACGGTCACAGTTAAAACACCTTCCCGAGAATTTCCACTGAAGATGTCTATGAGTATCCCCATGTTGACTTAGATTAGCCCACGTCGATTTCCATATGTCCGTTTCACTGGTGCCATAGTTGTTGTTTCCATTTTCAAGCGATGTTCTTCGTGGTACAAATACACATCTCTTAAAGTCACCACAAACCTGGGTGAAGTTATTTATTGGTATTGTTTACGCATATGCTAAGTATTGTTTGCGCATTGTTCACGTCTACAGTACCGCAGTGTTTTCCCACATCGCCACTCATTTTTCCGATGACTTCGCGCATGCCTGAATTCATCGGAGCAATTTTTTGGTCATGCTTTGTCCCTCTAGGCTGGGCAGAGGCGACTCTGGAATGGGTCTATGTCTGTATCATTGCACTATCCTCCAAAAATCTAAAATGACTAATCTCTTCAGGAGGCGTCGCCCATATGGGCAACCAGTAGCGACGATACATTCACGTAAAACACACACACATGAGCTTCATACAGACGGATCTGTAGCCCAGTGGTAACACGCCGGCTGGTAATCCAGGGATCGCAGGTTCGATCCCCCGTCTGACCCTAATAAAATTAACAGTCTTTCAGATGGGATGTTAAACCGAGGTCTCGTGTCGGTGCTTTACACCGTGCACGTAAAAGAACCAGAGGAGACTATGGAATGGGTCTCTCTCTGTATCATTGCATTATCCTCCAAAAATCTAAAATGACTAATCTCTTCAGGAGGCGTCGCTCATATGGGCAACCGGTAGCGACGATAAATAAACGTATAACACACACACACGCGCGCGCGCGCAGACGCTGCAATGGCACGCCGTGCCACGATCAATTGGGCTGCATTGCGGGGACAAAAATCGTGCAAGTGTCAGGGTAGGGTGGCTTAAGAATGATATTAGATTGTGAAATACTAATTCACTGCTATTACTGGAATGTCTCTTGCATGCATTAATTGGCTACCGGCTCCGTTTACGTGTCCCCGTGTTGGACCTTAGGTGGTAGGGTCTAGTTTATATAAATTTATTTAGCTCGATTGCGAAACAGGTTTATACAATATAATATTAGTTTAATCTCTCTCGGTTGTGAATGCGCTTAAATGGGTTACGTGCGTGCGTGCGTGCGTGCGTGTATGCGTGCGTGCGTGTATGCGTGCTTGTATGCGTGCGTGCGTGCGTGCGTATTAGACACAGCTGATCGACGCTTAAAAAACATAGCATAAACCATTTCAACACCAAACCATCGTCAAATAACAACCGTAACCACTCTGCCCACAGCAGATGTTCTTCAGTACTACAACAGTCTATCGAAATTGGACAAAATGCCACCAATCCACAAGGTGTATCACACGTGCATTGGCAATGCTCAGTCTTACAACCTCGGTTATGGAGTGGTTATACTAGAGGACATAGAAAACGCACACCTTGGATAAGTGTGTTTTTACATGAAAAACAATAACTATATAAATACATTGTCTTAAACATTTTGGAATATTTTTAGATGTTCAGTTTGTGCTTTGTAATAAAATGTGACATATCTTTGATGGAATTCTTCGTATTTCGTTTTCATGTAATAATAATCATATAATGTAGGTTTGCGTTTTCTATGTCCTCTAGTATATAATGTAGGTGTGCGTTTTCTATGTCCTCTAGTATATAATGTAGATGTGCGTTTTCTATGTCCTCTAGTATATAATGTAGGTGTGCGTTTTCTATGTCCTCTAGTATATAATGTAGGTGTGCGTTTTCTATGTCCTCTAGTATATAATGTAGGCGTGCGTTTTCTATGTCCTCTAGCATATAATGTAGGTGCGCGTTTTCTATGTCCTCTAGTATATAATGTAGGTGTGCGTTTTCTATGTCCTCTAGTATATAATGTAGGTGTGCGTTTTCTATGTCCTCTAGTATATAATGTAGGTGTGCGTTTTCTATGTCCTCTAGTATATAATGTAGGTGTGCGTTTTCTATGTCCTCTAGTATATAATGTAGGTGTGCGTTTTCTATGTCCTCTAGTATATAATGTAGGTGTGCGTTTTCTATGTCCTCTAGTATATAATGTAGGTGTGCGTTTTCTATGTCCTCTAGTATATAATGTAGGTGTGCGTTTTCTATGTCCTCTAGTATATAATGTAGGTGTGCGTTTTCTATGTCCTCTAGTATATAATGTAGGTGTGCGTTTTCTATGTCCTCTAGTATATAATGTAGGTGTGCGTTTTCTATGTCCTCTAGTATATAATGTAGGTGTGCGTTTTCTATGTCCTCTAGTATATAATGTAGGTGTGCGTTTTCTATGTCCTCTAGTATATAATGTAGGTGTGCGTTTTCTATGTCCTCTAGTATATAATGTAGGTGTGCGTTTTCTATGTCCTCTAGTATATAATGTAGGTGTGCGTTTTCTATGTCCTCTAGTATATAATGTAGGTGTGCGTTTTCTATGTCCTCTAGTATATAATATAGGTGTGCGTTTTCTATGTCCTCTAGTATATAATGTAGGTGCGCGTTTTCTATGTCCTCTAGTATATAATGTAGGTATGCGTTTTCTAGGTCCTCTAGTACATAATGTATATGAGTGCGTTTTCTATGTCCTCTAGTATATAACGTAGGTGCGCGTTTTCTATGTCATCTAGTATATAATGTAGGTGTGCGTTTTCTAGGTCCTCTAGTATATACTGTATGTGTGCGTTTTCTATGTCCTCTAGTATATAATGTATGTGTACGTTTTCTATGTCCTCTAGTATATAATGTAGGCGTGCGTTTTCTATGTCCTCTAGCATATAATGTAGGTGCGCGTTTTCTATGTCCTCTAGTATATAATGTAGGTGTGCATTTTTTTATAATGTAGGTGTGCGTTTTCTATGTCCTCTAGTATATACTGTAGGTGTGCGTTTTCTATGTCCTCTAGTATATAATGTAGGTGTGCGTTTTCTATGTCCTCTAGTATATAATGTAGGTGTGCGTTTTCTATGTCCTCTAGTATATAATGTAGGTGTGCGTTTTCTATGTCCTCTAGTATATAATGTAGGTGTGCGTTTTCTATGTCCTCTAGTATATAATGTAGGTGTGCGTTTTCTATGTCCTCTAGTATATAATGTAGGTGTGCGTTTTCTATGTCCTCTAGTATATAATGTAGGTGTGCGTTTTCTATGTCCTCTAGTATATAATGTAGGTGTGCGTTTTCTATGTCCTCTAGTATATAATGTAGGTGTGCGTTTTCTATGTCCTCTAGTATATAATGTAGGTGTGCGTTTTCTATGTCCTCTAGTATATAATGTAGGTGTGCGTTTTCTATGTCCTCTAGTATATAATGTAGGTGTGCGTTTTCTATGTCCTCTAGTATATAATGTAGGTGTGCGTTTTCTATGTCCTCTAGTATATAATGTAGGTGTGCGTTTTCTATGTCCTCTAGTATATAATGTAGGTGTGCGTTTTCTATGTCCTCTAGTATATAATGTAGGTGTGCGTTTTCTATGTCCTCTAGTATATAATGTAGGTGTGCGTTTTCTATGTCCTCTAGTATATAATGTAGGTGTGCGTTTTCTATGTCCTCTAGTATATAATGTAGGTGTGCGTTTTCTATGTCCTCTAGTATATAATGTAGGTGTGCGTTTTCTATGTCCTCTAGTATATAATGTAGGTGTGCGTTTTCTATGTCCTCTAGTATATAATGTAGGTGTGCGTTTTCTATGTCCTCTAGTATATAATGTAGGTGTGCGTTTTCTATGTCCTCTAGTATATAATGTAGGTGTGCGTTTTCTATGTCCTCTAGTATATAATGTAGGTGTGCGTTTTCTATGTCCTCTAGTATATAATGTAGGTGTGCGTTTTCTATGTCCTCTAGTATATAATGTAGGTGTGCGTTTTCTATGTCCTCTAGTATATAATGTAGGTGTGCGTTTTCTATGTCCTCTAGTATATAATGTAGGTGTGCGTTTTCTATGTCCTCTAGTATATAATGTAGGTGTGCGTTTTCTATGTCCTCTAGTATATAATATAGGTGTGCGTTTTCTATGTCCTCTAGTATATAATGTAGGTGTGCGTTTTCTATGTCCTCTAGTATATAATGTAGGTGTGCGTTTTCTATGTCCTATAGTATATAATGTATGTGTGCGTTTTCTGTGTCCTCTAGTGTATAATGTAGGTGTGCGTTTTCTATGTCCTCTAGTATGTAATGTAGGTGTGCGTTTTCTGTATGTCCTCTAGTACATAATGTAGGTGTGCGTTTTCTGTGTCCTCTAGTACATAATATAGGTGTGCGTTTTTTATGTCCTCTAGTACATAATGTTGGTGTGCGTTTTCTGTGTCCTCTAGTACATAATGTAGGTGTGCGTTTTCTGTGTCCTCTAGTACATAATATAGGTGTGCGTTTTTTATGTCCTCTAGTACATAATGTTGGTGTGCGTTTTCTGTGTCCTCTAGTACATAATGTTGGTGTGCGTTTTCTATGTCCTCTAGTATAGCTATAATACATAGATTAACCCAGTCCTATATTATGATAAATGTCCATCTTCGATTTGTCTTCAATAAATAGCGCCCTCTTATAGGCAGCTGTTGTCCTATCTATATATAAATGAATCCACATTGATTGTCTCGTTTCTCTCCCTCTTCCATTGTGAATGAGGTCTCGAGAGCGAAATCGTCATCTTTTCATCTTAATTAAGCTAATATAAGCTTAGCTTGGCTGACCGATTAGCGCAGTAGTTAGCGCGCTCGCTTCTCACCAATGGAACCCGGGTTCCATCCTCGGACCGGGCAGTATGTGAGATGGTACGGTGGTCGCCAGATCGGACAGGTGTGTTTTCTCCGGGTACTCCGGTTTCCTCCCACACGAATGACCACATGTACGCTTTCATCCGTGCCAACGAGAGTGATTAATATAAGTTGTTAGAACTTGCTTCGCAATCGTTGTAAAATAAATAAAGTAAGCAAGAGCGTTTTTCGTAACAACTTGGGCCGAAAACGACGTCGAGTTTTATCGAAAATTTGAGAGCATATGATAAGACTAAGCGGTTCTACAAATCCGTCTATTGAAACCAATGCTCGGCATAAATCCCACATATAATAGCCAGGAAAAAATGTTAATTGTACAGATATACACAGACGGATATGTAGTCCAGTGGTATCACGCTGGACATGGTAATCCAGGGATCGCAGGTTCGATCCCCCGTCTGACCCTAATAAAATGAACAGTCTTTCAGATGGAACATTAAACCGAGGTCTCGTGTCGGTGCTGTACACCTTGCACGTAAAAGAACCAGAGGATACCCTGGAATGGGTCTCTGTCTGTATCATTGCACTATCCTCCAACAATCTAAAATAACTATCTCTTCAGGAGGCGTCGCTCATATGGGCAACCGGTAGCGACGACAAATAAACGTAAAACATATAGTTAATTGCACTTGCCGTATATTAGTATTTTCTTAACTCGTGAAAACAACTTAAAAAAACTCTTTAGTTTTAGCTTCATCACGTGACCGTGCTGCTCCATTCAGCTATCGCAACGGCACCCATTTATATGAGGAACTTAATACTTCAGGGCACCTGAATATTATATTTGTATTTATGCACCAAAACTTGTTGAATATCTTATATTTTTTAAAAAGTAACATCATTGAATAAAAAAGCTTACTGGTGTTAATCAGAAATGGCAGAGAAGCTATTTATATGGTCAGTTGTAGATTGTTAAAATTCGGATAGCGATCTGAATTGCTCAAACACCGTATCCATTTCGGTGTACATATTATCCCAATGATTTGCTTGTTTATATTCGTCTGCTGGACCAGTCACGTGACAGTTGCATCAGGCTACCGATACATGCAACCAATGATTTGCTTGTTTATATTCCTCTGCTGGACCAGTCACATGACAGTTGCATCAGGCTACCGATACATGCACCCAATGATTTGCTTGTTTATATTCGTCTGCTGGACCAGTCACATGACAGTTGCATCAGGCTACCGATACATGCAACCAATGATTTGCTTGTTTATATTCCTCTGCTGGACCAGTCACATGACAGTTGCATCAGGCTACCGATACATGCAACCAATGATTTGCTTGTTTATATTCGTCTGCTGGACCAGTCACATGACAGTTGCATCAGGCTACCGATACATGCAACCAATGATTTGCTTGTTTATATTCGTCTGCTGGACCAGTCACATGACAGTTGCATCAGGCTACCGATACATGCAACCAATGATTTGCTTGTTTATATTCCTCTGCTGGACCAGTCACATGACAGTTGCATCAGGCTACCGATACATGCACCCAATGATTTGCTTGTTTATATTCGTCTGCTGGACCAGTCACATGACAGTTGCATCAGGCTACCGATACATGCAACCAATGATTTGCTTGTTAATATTCGTCTGCTGGACCAGTCACATGACAGTTGCATCAGGCTACCGATACATGCAACCAATGATTTGCTTGTTTATATTCGTCTGCTGGACCAGTCACATGACAGTTGCATCAGGCTACCGATACATGCACCCAATGATTTGCTTGTTTATATTCGTCTGCTGGACCAGTCACATGACAGTTGCATCAGGCTACCGATACATGCACCCAATGATTTGCTTGTTTATATTCGTCTGCTGGACCAGTCACATGACAGTTGCATCAGGCTACCGATACATGCACCCAATGATTTGCTTGTTTATATTCCTCTGCTGGACCAGTCACATGACAGTTGCATCAGGCTACCGATACATGCAACCAATGATTTGCTTGTTTATATTCCTCTGCTGGACCAGTCACATGACAGTTGCATCAGGCTACCGATACATGCAACCAATGATTTGCTTGTTTATATTCGTCTGCTACACCAGTCACATGACAGTTGCATCAGGCTACCGATACATGCACCCAATGATTTGCTTGTTTATATTCGTCTGCTACACCAGTCACATGACAGTTGCATCAGGCTACCGATACATGCAACCAATGATTTGCTTGTTTATATTCGTCTGCTGGACCAGTCACATGACAGTTGCATCAGGCTACCGATACATGCACCCAATGATTTGCTTGTTTATATTCCTCTGCTGGACCAGTCACATGACAGTTGCATCAGGCTACCGATACATGCAACCAATGATTTGCTTGTTTATATTCGTCTGCTGGACCAGTCACATGACAGTTGCATCAGGCTACCGATACACGCAACCAATGATTTGCTTGTTTATATTCGTCTGCTGGACCAGTCACATGACAGTTGCATCAGGCTACCGATACACGCAACCAATGATTTGCTTGTTTATATTCCTCTGCTGGACCAGTCACGTGACAGTTGCACCAGACTACCAGGCTACCTGCTGTCAACGCGAAGGTTTTAGGACTCAATCTGTCAGTGACGTCATAAATGAACACGAGTTCTCGCGCCAATTAGCGTACGCTTAGATCGTGTTTCTATCCAAAAACCTGTTCAGCCTAAAATAAAAAGAACATATGTTTGCTTAAGACGGATCTGTAGTCAGTGATAACAGATGGGACATTAAACCAAGGTCTCGTGTCGGTGCTTTACACCGTGCACGTAAAAGAACCAGAGGAGATTCTGGAATTGGTCTCTCTCTGTATCATGCACTAGCCTCCAAAATCTAAAATAACTAATCTCTTCAGGAGGCGTCGCTCATATGGGCAACCGGTAGCGACGATAAATAAACGTAAAACACCCACCCTTATGTGGATGCTGGAATAATATTTCTATCATGTACATAGGTAAACTATTATTATCACGAGGGCGCTACTCATTATATTAATCAAGTTAAGTCAAGTCACAGTTTTTATTGACATAAACATGTACATGTCCATCGCCAAGAAACATGATTGGCGGTTACATACACAGTTTATAGAAACGCATGATATATATATATATAAGGTATGAGTAAGCATAGCATTAACATTTACGAAATATACATTGTTGTTGAACAATATAGTTGGTATTCAGTGTCTCACAAATCAATATTTTACAAGTAGTAACATTCATTTAGTTAATAAATATCGTTTCTTTTACTTGTTGCTAAATAAATATATTTAGCTAAATTGACAAGTTTGCTTTTTGGTGTTGAATTCATGAGTGTTCTAAGCGTATTTATGGTTGGCCATGAACACTAATATCTAGGTAAATATGTATTTCTTATATCATTATAATAAGGACAAACTAATAAGAAGTGATATTCTGATTCTACTGGATGCATGTTACATTTTGAGCACAATCTTAAATTTCTTTCAATGTTTCGAAATCTTCCTTCTTCTATTGCGTCTGACCCTAATACAATTAACAGTCTTTCAGATGGGACTTTAAACCGTCTCTTGTCGGTGCTGTACAACGTAAAAGAACCAGAGGAGACTCTAGAATGGGTCTATGTCTGTATCATTGCACTATCCTAAAAAATCTAAAATGACTAATCTCTTCTGGAGGTGTCGCTCATATGGGCAACAGGTAGCGACGATAAATAAACGTAAAGCACACTCGCAACACGTCAATGGTGTCCGCCTCCGTTGTCGGGTGGTTAAGGTCGCTGACTTGCATACTACTGAACCTATCATCACTGATGGTCACGGTTCGAGCCCAGCTCTGGCCGTGTCTCTTATATGAAAAAGTTGTCCGTTTCTTACGGAGGTTGGTGCACCAAGTACCGGTTAACCACTGGAGCCTGCCCAGGTGATGTTAGGTAAACTGCCCGTCGCTCAAACGGACAACCGGTAGATATGTTAAAAAAACAACAATGAACACGCCAGTAGAAACACGTGGCCATCATCGTATGTAACAATTAGTTAAGATTTGAAGTGGTCTACCCCTATATATAAACAACATCTCCCCTAGTAAGTAAGTAAGTAAGTAAGTAAGTAAGTAAATTCTTTATTTAGAGAGGGTAACCCATTTAGCAAGGCTAATCTTCCAGGGGCCCTCTTAAACATAAAACATATTTATACACACATAATATATAAAACAACTGAACTAAAGGTATTAGAACAAATAAAAGTAAGAACGCATCTACATAAACTACATGTTGTATGCATGGATTATGAACAGTAGTTGACAGTATTAGTAAATATTAGACGTCCAGCCATTTTAAACAATTCGATTTAAACAAAGTAAGTGAGCTTGAAGTTTTTATTTCCAAGGGTAGACTGTTCCAAACAATTGGTCCCGAGTATCAAAGGCTACCCTTAAACATCTCACAATTTGCGTTAGGTATATAACAATTTAGATTTGTATTTGAACGAAGTGTTAAAATGCATTATCAGTTTGTGATGTTTGTTGGAAAATGTCATGGAGATAATTAGGATAAAAATCATTAGACATTTTAAACATGAAACATGCTTTAAGATAAAATACTCGTAGCTCAAATCGCTGGATGTAAAGAAACTTCAAAGCTTCATTGAAGCCGTGATATTCGTTAGCTAAGATTGTACGACAGGCACGTTTTTGTAGCTTTAAAATCTTTTGAGTATTACATACTGATGTACCACCCCAACGAATAACACAATAATCCAAATGAGGTTGGATATAAGCTTTATAAAATAAAGTTAGTTTATACAAATTTATTTTAGCTCGATTGCGAAACAAGTTATTTCAACTTATATAAATCACTCTCGAGACCTCATTCCTGATGGAATCCATCGCCACGAGGGAGAGAGAAGAGGCAACGTGGAATTTAAATGCCTTGCCTAAGGGCACAATCGTAACGGCTCCAGTGGGGCTCGAACCCCGGACCTTTCGCACCTGAAGCGAACGCGCATAAAATAAAGTTCGATACTGTAGTTAAAAACTCCCTAATTCTATATAACAGCCAGATATATGATGATATCTTTTTACAAAGTGCTTCATTATGGGTGTTCCATTTCATGTCGTTCTGAATGTGCACACCTAAAAGTTTTTCACCGGAACTCTGCCCAAGTACAATATCTTTATACATGAGTTCTAATTCGCAATTTTGCAATACATGTTTTCTTTGCGCAGTAGTGATAAGAAGTACCTTTGTGTTGTCAGTATTCAATTACATACCATTGCTTAGACACCAGCTACCAAGGGAATGAATGTAATGCATGATTCAAATTTGACTGTAGTATCTCCTTATTTTTTTGGATATCATAAAAAGTTGTGTTGTCAGCATATAAGTCAGTGGATGACACAGTATTATCGTGGAATCGTATTCTAACGAGTCTCCAAATACAAACTTGTGTATCTAATATTGAAGCGCTTTCGCTGTTTGTAAATTATATATACATGTAGGCCTATGCATTTATATATTAGCCGTATATAATTATACCTCTTAAACTTTATTTATTTTAATGATCTTTCACTTTTCCATATGACAATATTTTGCCAGATATATAGTCGAGTAGGACGCTAGGGTGCCCATGCACCCAAAAGATGTATTTTTCTAACTTACATTTTGTGGAATCCTCAAGGCCCAGTGGCCATGCTTATTTGCAGTGACACGCCCAATATTGGATTATTAACCCCTCGTAATTAGTTTAGTTTATACACATTTATTTTAGCTCAATTGCGAAACAAGTTCTTTCAACTTATATTAATCACTCTCGAGACCTCATTCCTGATGCAATCCATCGCCACGAGGGAGAGAGAAGCGGCAACGTGGAATTTAAATGCCTTGCATGTACTACTGGCAACGTGGAATTTAAATGCCTTGCTTAAGGGCACAATCGTAGCGGCTCCAGCGGGGCTCTATCTCCGGACCCCTCATAATTATGAAAGCGTATATGTGGTCATTCGTGTGGGAGGAAACCGGAGTACCCGGAGAAAATCCACCTTTCCGATCTGGCGACCACCGTACCATCTCACATACTTCCCGATCCTCGGATCGACCCGGGTTGCATTGGTGAGAAGCGAGCGCGTATATAGGGCAAGGGGTGGGGACTCGGTGGTCGATGGCACGATGGTCGCCAGATCGGAAAGGTGGGTTTTCTCCGGGTACTCCGGTTTCCTCCCACATGAATGACCACATATACGCTTTCATCCGAGCCAACGAGAGTGATTAATATAAGTTGTTAAAACTTGCTTCGCAATCGTTGTAAAATAAATAAAGTATAAAAGAGTGTTTAAGGTCGTTGACGTAACCGCTATTGTTTTCGAATGTCCTCTAGTGTATAATGTAGGTGTGCGTAGGGATGTCGAATTCGTTCATGTGATTAAGTTATCCAGCTTGTGGAAGGTCGGTGGTTTTGCCGGTTGCCCATCCGTGCTCGTAGCTGCATCCGTGGGTCTTCCTCCACTAATAGTAGCAGGAGAGTCGCTATATGACCCCAATTGCAAATATACCAAATAGTTGCAGCAAAGTAGACATATGACCGTCTGAAGATTATGAGGAAATGGTGTTAATCCGCGTCTGTTAAAGACACAATACATCATATGGAATAAAGAAAAAATAACATTTGAAATTGTACATATATGTAGAAATGTTACTCATTCGTCAATGACAATTTGAATAATAATGTTCCATCAGTAAATATGTGTTTTTGAATGATATGATCCTGAAAGTGAAAGTACGACTGTTCTGCATCGATTCGCAACGCCCTGTATACATTCGTAACACCTCCCTCTCTATCGGCAATCAGAACAAACATCTAAGACAGTTGTGTCGTGCGCATTATCATTGTTTTCATACGAGTGTTGATAAACAATTCGCGTATACGACTGTGCTATATTAATGTTTTTACATTTTTTCGTTTCTGAGCGAATAGTTTATTTTATTATTATGTTAAACGCACAGACATTGGAAATATATTTATATATCTGGTACATTTACTAAACACATTCTTTATTCCAATGTCGTGTCGCTTAATAATATTAACTCTTCCAGATGAAGCTATGAATCGATGCTATACACCAGATATGTGAACGAACCAGGGATGTTTCTGGAATTGGAGCGTCGTCTCGATAATGATGATATACTACGAGTCGGAGTTTGAGCCCCGATTACGAGTGTGCCCTTAGGCAATGCATTTAAATTCCACGCTGCCTCTCCCTCGTGGCGATGGATTCTATCAAGAATGGGTGATTAATATAAGTTGTAAGAACTTGTTTCACACTCCAGCTAAAATAGATGTGTATGAACTAATATATTTCTGGAGACGTTGCCAAGGTGCACAATAAATAAACGTATCCATGGCAACTGTGAGCTAACCGGTACATGATCATTTAAAGCGACACTACATCAGTAAAATAGTATAATTTTGTTCTCAAATATTTGCCTAAAAAACTGAAATATTTCAACAAATAAACAAACGTCGTATACGCGGTTTGTTGACATAACAAAATAATGTAAATAGGGTCGACATCAAATCGTAATACAACGAGTGTATCCTGAATAACACTATTTATGGTACAGATTTACCGTTATATATCACATCCGTGCCAATGCATATTTATTTATTGACTAAACATTAGTCAAACTCTCTCTCTAAGCGACAGTATCACACGTTTAGTATTGACTCCAATGACAACCAAACGTCAAGTCAGGATGAACGTTATATGAAATGCTACTTTCACGTTTTGAATGTTTGTAAACCACAACAACACTGTTTATTGATTTATTGTTAATGTTCGAATGTATTCGGAAGAATTTGTAGTGAAATATTGCATTTTAATTGCTTTTTGCGATGTAATGTCGCTTTAAACGTTTATACATTAGCATTGTCAATCGCCCTATGTTCGTCCACCACCTGTTTTCGAATTTGTTTGCAAATGATGTCATCGCTGTCAGTTCGTACATTATATAGTAGACGCCAAAACAGTCATACACGAAAATGAGCAAAACGAATCAATATTCACCTTTTATTTCGATAATAATAATATTATAATAATTATGGAAATTAATCTCATTCCCGAGTATCCTAAGCATCCGTTACACAGATATATATCCACAAAGTAATATTTGTTTATATTTGTACTGGGATTTTGCTTTGCTTTGCAAGGCTCGTATCAATCATGTGACAATACGGGAAAACAAATTTCACAAGAAACGTAGGTCCGTTTCTTTGACGCCATGCTGAATTGACATGTGAGCGAATTTGAGGTTTTATTATTTAGTCAAGCGTAGTAAATGCAAGAATGATCACATTAGTTTATACAAATTTATTTTAGCTCGATTGCGAAACAAGTTATTTCAACTTATATAAATCACTCTCGAGACCTCATTCCTGATGGAATCCATCGCCACGAGGGAGAGAGAAGAGACAACGTGGAATTTAAATGCCTTGCCTAAGGGCACAATCGTAACGGCTCCAGTGGGGTTCGAACTCCGGACCTTTCGCCCCTGAAGCGAACGCTCATCCACTGCGCTATCACGACTTCCACATGGAATTAATATGATCACTTTACATAGTAATATTATATTTCATCTGCTATAAAAGAGACTGGCTAGAAGTTATTCACATCAATACCATGGGGGACCGAATACTGGTACGCCCATGGAACAAAAATAATGTACATGTTACAAACGATACAAATATAATAATGAACAACAACGCTGGTTTTCCTATTACCTCCCTTGGCAGATAAACTCCGAATTATCCCGAAATGTACATCGGTCCTTTGAGTTGGAATCCTTTGTTGTTACTGTTGTTCCCTATAGCCAGATGTTGCGGTATGATGTTGATTAATTTGATACCAAATCTCTACAGTAATATATACATTGGATATACTGCACGATATCTGTCGAGATTTAATAATTTAGTACGCATAAGCTGAACAGAGACTGAAAATTGATCGCATGTACAAAGGACATGCTACATTCCCTAAATATACGCAGACTAGATCAACGGCGTATTAACAATAGGTTATCCCTTATGTATAAAATTCAAAATGATCTTGTTGCTATTCCCATTGAAAATTACCTAGTTCCTCTCTCCCGTCCTGCTCGCCATTGCCATTCCTTAAGATATAGGTTAATTACAGCAACTACAGACTACTACAAGTTTTCCTTCTTTCCAAGAACAATCTATCATTGGAACCACCTCCCTCCTGACATTGTCTCCCTACCATAGAGCAATTCAATACGGCAGTTTGCCATATTGAACATGCCAGTCCTTAGTTGTTCTGCGTAGCTGCTTTTAAACTTTTACCACAACTTATTTTCATTACCTTCATAAATTATACTTTTAACTACTCATACGTTTAACTTCTTTGCGGTTTTTGACGCACAACATGTCTACGTCCCCGCGAGGGGTTTGACATTAACGGAAGATAGATAGATAGACACAACGGTAAAAACCAATTATATGGACATATCCACATCAAGAGTATTCAGGGGAAATAACTGTATAGATATATATATTTACCTCCATTAAGGAGAGCTACATTATCAACACAACACACTTTTATGTACTTAACATACCAACCTGTCATAGAAGGAACCCCTGGGCAGGTTCAAACCTTGGACCTCGAGGTTCGTAGGCGGATGTCGTAACCACTAGGCAACGGAGGCGGATAGATAAATGTAACTATGACTCGTAATCTAACCGTAATTAATTGATACTATCAATAAATAAACCATAAATCAAATTTACTAAATTGTTTTAAATCATCCATTATTTCAGTTTAGTTTATACAAATTTATTTTAGCTCGATTGCGAAACAAGTTCTTTCAACTTATATTAATCACTCTCGAGACCTCATTCCTGAATCCATCGCCATGAAGGAGAGAGAAGAGGCAATGTGGAATTTAAATGCCTTGCCTAAGGGCACAATCGTAACGGCTCCAGCGGGGCTTGAACTCCGCACCTTTCGCACCTGAAGCGAACGCGCATCCACTGCGCTATCACGACTTCCACCATTATTTCAAGACAGGAGTTGCGATGTAGCCATGTTTGTAACGTTGAACTGAACATATGTGTCACTGTATAATCCACGTATTAATATTACGTATTAATGTCTAATATATACTGGAGAACATAGAAAACGCACACCTACATTATATGAGTATTATTACATGAAAACGAAATACGAAGGATTCCGTCAAAGATATATTACATCTTTATTACACAAACTGAACAACTAAAAATATTCCAAAATGTTTAAAACTATGTATTTATATAGTTATTGTTTTTCAGGTAAACAACACGTATCCGAAGTGTGCGTTTTCTATGTCCTCTAGTATATGTTGACTGTATGCAATGCATAGCATGCTCGCTAATGAGAGACATCTCTAATTGTCTATTACCTCCCTTGGCAGATACAGTCTGATTTATTCCAAAATGTGAATAGGTCCTTTTAGTTAGAATCCTTTGTTTTTACTGTTGTTCCCTAACCAGATGTTGCGGTATGATAATTGTGATTTTATCAAAATTGTGTCAATTAACTGATAACATTCTTTTACAAATAAGTACCCATTGCATATACTGTAGGAGATCTGTCGAGATATAGTAATTTAATAATCATATAAAGCGATAGTGGAATAAAATTGCTAGCATGTTGTGCAAAGGAAACAACGATAAAAACAGAGGAAAACACTTAATATGACCTATCTACTTTTATGGAGTATTCAGGGGCAGTAACTCACCGATGTCTCTCATTGGTCTCATATTAATGCACTCAGCTCTTATAAAATTACATGTATTTATAACGGTTATTTCTCATTCTGTCCTGTGGCAAATCGCTTGTCGCACTCTATTATCATAGTTCTAGGACTTGAGCAAGAGTTAATTCTGGACAGTCTGTAACTTGACAACGGACTTGCAGTTGTTCGCTTCATTTTTCGCCTGAAGCACTTGGCAAATTTACCATTACAACACAGACATACCATGAGGCGCACATGGCGTCTGAACTTCCTTCCGGTTGCGCAGTAGAGGAAGAAATTGATACTGTGATTTACGTACATTAATAGTTCCGCAATGGTACGAAACAGTGTCATCTGCGCAAAACGCTTGTGCGCAACCGGACCTAAGAAAGCTGACACGATTTGCAGCAGATTCATAGGCAAAGTGGTTAGTACAAATGTAAATGATACAGCAAGTAACATAATAGTTAGCTTTTTATTGCTTTCATTTGATTTCTTCGCTTGTAACTTGCTCACAAAGTTGCTGCATTTTGAAGTAAGCTCCATAAGCTGCATTTGAGATCGTCGTTTCCTGGCATAGAGCACTTGCCTCACGATGAGCGAGTTTAGTAGCGTGATGATCACAAATGGTACGAATGAATATATGGCCGCGTCAACCCATGGCCAGATTTCCTTTACAAGGACTGTATGCGCCACCCCTGCGTCACACAGAGAAGACCACGTGCTACCGTTATGTGAAGTATATTGTAATTCGACAGACCAAAAGATATGAAGGTTAATAAAAGAGATGATGATAATTATGCCGAGTACTACTACGCGTGCGCGGTGTACTTCGCACATGCGCGGAGCTTTTAGCGGAAACTTCACCGCTATGAATCGTTCTATTGTGACCGCGATAATTAGCCACACAGAGGTAACACTACTCACATATCCGAGGAAGTTGACCAGTTTACACATCCAGTTTGACGTGTGCTGTACATCGATTGAGAAGTTCCCCACCCACATGCGCAGTAGGCCGATATAGAGTACTAATATATCCATTATGGCAAGAACCGCAAGGTAACTGTACGTACTAACTTTTAGCATATTTCTCGACATTATAATGAAAGAAAGAAGGTTGCCGACGGTACCCAATGCTAGTAATACCGGAGGTATATACAGGCCTAGTATTTTATTTGGCATCATATATTCTGGGTAATCTCGTTCTATGTGTTCTCTCCACTCGTCGGGATTGTTGCGGGTACAAGCTTTTCGAAGCTGAAAAAGAAACAAAAACGAATGCATAGTAGATTATATAT
Source organism: Archivesica marissinica (assembly GCA_014843695.1). Lineage (NCBI taxonomy): Eukaryota > Metazoa > Mollusca > Bivalvia > Venerida > Vesicomyidae > Archivesica > Archivesica marissinica. Next base: position 1,105,674 of record JABXNX010000022.1, on the reverse strand, counting down.
GACATCCAATTGCGTGTACTACAATTTGCCCCTAGCATGAACAATTTTGAAAATTTGGTCTAGTCTATTATGGCAGTCAAAGAATGCGAGACATTATTGGGTTTTCGATGACCTCCATTGACAGATAAAGTCCGATTTGTTCCGAAATATGTATTTGCGTGCGTGCGTGCGTGCGTGCGTCCGTGCGTGCGTGTGTCCGTGCGTGCGTCCGTGCGTGCGTGCGTGCGTCCGTGCGTCCGTGCGTGCGTCCGTGCGTCCGTGCGCGTGTGTGTGTTTTACGTTTATTCATCGTCGCTACCGGTTGCCCATATGAGCGACGCCTCCTGAAGAAATTAGTCATTTTAGATTTTGGTGGATAGTGCATGATTCAGACAGATACCAATTCCAGAGTCTCCTTTGGTTCTTTTACATGCACGGTGTAAAGCACCGACACGAGACCTCGGTTTAACGTCCCATCTGAAAGACTGTTAATTTTATTAGGGTCAGACGGGGATTCGAACCTGACTGGATTATCATCTGCTGCAGTTTGAACTAGTTGTATGCATCACATACGTATATGTAGTTCAGTGGTTAACACGTTGGGCTGGTAATCTAGGGATCGCAGGTTCGATCCCCCGTCTGACCATACTATTAACTTTCAGATTGGACTTAAAATCGAGGACTCGTGTCGGTGCTTTACACCGTGCACGTAAAAGAATGGTTCTCGTATAATCTCTTCAGGAGGCGTCGCTCATGTGTGCAACCGATAGCGACGATAACTAAACATCCAGCACACACACAAATAAGAAAACGACATTCTTGAATTGTCGTCTGTTACAATTTGAACTATTTATAGCCGTTATTTTACCCAGCATGCGGGGGTAGTTTGTCTTACCTGCTCAAATATTTCCATTTGTTGAGATTCATCCGCGGATATATTTCTCAGCTCCTTCATGATGGATGTCACGTTCAGGACACATTCCACATCAAACATTTGTAGATCCATTTTTGGCTCTAAACCTTTAAATAAATAAACAAATAAACGCATATATATATATATGATGTTTTATACAAATTTATTTGAGCTCGATTGCGAAACAAGTTATTAATCACTCTCGAGACCTCATTCCTGATGGACTCCATCGCCACGAGGGAGAGAGAAGAGGCAATGTGGAATTAAATGCCTTGCTTAAGGGCAAATCGTAGCGGCTCCAGCTCCGGGCCTTTCGCACCTGAAGCGAAGTCGTGATAGCGCAGTCGTAGCGTATATATGATGTATTATCATGTGAGCCCGCCCATCCCCTACATTCCAGACTTAATAAACTTCTGTCATCCAGTTATATAAGAAAGGGTATACAGTCAAACCTGTGTTTGTGGTCACCTCTATTATTAAACAGCCAACCTGTATTAAACAGCCAGTTTCCAGATTCCCAATATGTAGTTTTATTATACATTTGACCTCTATTAAGCAGCCACCTGTGCTAATCAGCCACTTTCTGTGATTCCCTTGGCTGGCTGCTTAAGGCAGGTTTGACTGTATGTTCTTAGAGATAGTAAAGAGGGTATTTGTTTGAGTGAATGATCGATTTAGTTTAAACAATATTTATTTCTTTGAATACATATTATGTAGAAAGTTACGTTTTCACTAATGCAGTGTCGCTTTAAACAATATTTATTTCTTTGAATACATATTCTGTAGAAAGTTGCGTTTTCACTAATGCAGTGTCGCTTTAAACAATATTTATTTCTTTGAATAAACATAACATAGTCAAGTATAATTATTACGTATATACATGTAGGATTGAGGAGTATGTACATAATATTTATACTTGACTATGTTTATTCAAAGAAATAAATATTGTTTAAAGCGACACTACATCAGTGAAAACGCAAATTTCTACAGAATTTCCTATTATATGGTATAATGTTTTCCCAAATTTTCAGATCACAAAAACACTGTTTATTGATTCAATGTTAGTGTTCGAATGCATTCGGAAGAATTTGTAGTAGCAACGCATTTATACGTGATACAATGCATTGTATTTGCTTTTTGCGATGTAATGTCACTTTAGACTAAATCTGAATCTGATCACGGAAACTTATCGTCGATTTGTAGTTCACCTAATGAACATTGAAAGCATTATTGACGTACGTCGTGCAAAATCGTAGAACGGATTAGCAACTATCGACACGTAATAAATAACATGAAATAGAAATATAATAATATATTTATTATAATTATGACCTGCTCCAAATTTAGTAAAATGACTTAAATTGACTGATTGATGGGGCATTTTTACCATTATTTGGTAAAGCATTCTAGAGAGTAGACATAACGTTGCCAACTTTGTCTGGGTTGTATAGCACAAGATGAGCTCAAAGAAAATGAAATGTGGAAAGGAAAACAAGCATTATTTATAAAAAATAAACACAAATGCGAAAATACCAAATACCCGTAAATCCTTACACTTGTGACACAATGGAATCCTATTCCATACACTAGACTAATACTATACACACCAGTCACTCTCATCTACAATAATCACATTTAGAACCGTCCAGTTAACAAAATACCTACACTTATCTGTTAATAATATAATTACAATATATATATTTTTAAAAAAAATACAATATACAATAACGGTTGAAATTAGCTGGCGTACCTTTGTTGTTTATATATTCTCAATCACGCCCTGGTGGAGTAAATGATGATATCGCTTTTTTTCTTCAAAATCAAATAATACCAATTAACACGCAATTATGAAAATCCAGCTTGCAAAACGCTAATGTTCCGCGGCTCTGATAGCAAAACCGGGAATATATGTCGCCACGGAAGATGTCTGGCCAGCAGTTAAGCCAATATCGGTTTTCCACGCGGATTGTCATGGAATTCTTCTTCTATACCGTTATATTCCTGTTGATGTTGATGTTTTACGAAGAACATTCAAACAGGACTTTTAAATACGTTTATTTGCCAGATGAGCAACGGGCAGTTAATCAAACAACGCCTTTCCTGGGTAGGCTCCAGCGGTGCACCTACCTCCGTAAGAAACTGCTCGAACCCGTGATCATCAGTGATGATAGGTACATTGGTATGGATACAGAGCTATGCAAGTCAGCGACAGTAACCACTCGACCAACGAGGTGGACTTAACATTTAGATTGATATGGTTAGCTCTCTAGTCTAGTAGGTGGAATCAGGACCGCAGCCCAATGAGACACATTGCTGGGTTTTCTATTACCTCCCTTTACACTTATTGTCCGATTTATCCCGAAATATATATTGTTCCTTTTAGTTGAAATCCTTTGTGTTTACTGGTGTTCTCTAACAAGACTATGCAGTAGGTTAAATGTAATTTTATCAACATCTAATTAAATAATTGATAGCACATTTTTACGGTAAAATATCCGTTGTATATGCTGTAGAGTATCTGCCGAGATTAAATAATTTACTAATAAGAAGATAAAAACGGATGAAAGCGATGGCATGTTGTGCAAAGAAAACAACGATAAAAACAGAGGAAACCAATTACGAGGATCAATCTACGTTTAGGGGCAGTAACTAATGTATCTCATTATTTTAAAAGCAACTGACAAGATCACAATGTCTGTAAAAAAAATATTTAAGCGTATAAAGTTGGACTCATTCGGGATTCGAACCTACCGCTGTACGCCTCATAAATGTACTTAACAACTTGTCCACGTTGGTTCCATCGGCCTCAATATCTCATTCGCGGTCTCATTTGATGTACTGCTTTACCGTACGTAAGCCACTTTTAACATCTAAGGTATAGAGCAAATGCGATTTGCACGTAAGCCTATTATTATTCTATGTACGTAGTCATTTATAAAGTTAAGCTGACAACATTCCAGGCATATGTTCAATTAACCAATACATGTTGTTCTCTCATGGATCCACTAAGTTGACAAGTAATTTTGTAATTATCATGATATATGATTAAATCAACGCTTGCCGTACTGAACGTGTTACGGTATGAACCAATCTCCGTACTGCACGTGTTACGGTATGAACCCATCTCCGTATTGCACGTGTTACGGTATGAACACATATCCGTACTGCACGTGTTACGGTATGAACCAATCTCCGTACTGCACGTGTTACGGTATGAACCCATCTCCGTATTGCACGTGTTACGGTATGAACACATATCCGTATTGCACGTGTTACGATATGAACCCATCTCCTACAGTATGAACCCATCTCCGTAATGCACGTGTTACGGTATGAACCAATCTCCGTACTGCACGTGTTACGATATGAACCAATCTCCGTACTGCACATGTTACGGTATGAACCAATCTCCGTACTGCACGTGTTACGGTATGAACCAATCTCCGTACTGCACGTGTTACGGTATGAACCAATATCCGTACTGCACGTGTTACGGTATGAACCAATCTCCGTACTGCACGTGTTACGGTATGAACCAATCTCCGTACTGCACGTGTTACGATATGAACCAATCTCCGTACTGCACGTGTTACGGTATGAACCCATCTCCGTATTGCACGTGTTACGGTATGAACACATATCTGTACTGCACGTGTTACGATATGAACCAATCTCCGTACTGCTCGTGTTACGGTATGAACCCATCTCCTACAGTATAAACCCATCTCCGTACTGCACGTGTTACGGTATGAACCCATCTTCTACAGTATGAACCCATCTCCGTACTGCACGTGTTACGGTATGAAGCCATCTCCGTACTGCACGTGTTACGGTATGAACCCATCTTCTACAGTATGAACCCATCTCCGTACTGCACGTGTTACGGTATGAACCCATCTCCGTACTGCACGTGTTACGGTATGAACCCATATTCTACAGTATGAACCCATCTTCTACAGTATGAACCCATCTCCGTACTGCACGTGTTACGGTATGAACCCATCTCCGTACTGCACGTGTTACGGTATGAACCCATCTCCGTAATGTACGTGTTACAGTATGAAGCCATCTCCGTACTGCACGTGTTACGGTATGAACCTATCTTCTACAGTATGAGCCCATCTTCTACAGTATGAACCCATCTCCGTACTGCACGTGTTACGGTATGAAGCCATCTCCGTAATGTACGTGTTACGGTATGAACAATCGCTAATAACACTGATTACATATAGAATCACTGTAAAAACGACTCCGAACATCCGCACACATATTTGCAATAGAAACTGTAGGTGGCTTTACCAAATATAATTCCAAGAAATTAAGGAAAATGCCTGTACTGTCACAAGTTAGAAGACGGGTATCACTCTTGTTTGGAATGTTCATTATGTAAGGAACTTAGAACGCAATGTATAAAGAGATGTTTCTGGAAAAGACCAAATTTTCACAGACGGATCTGTATTCCAGTGGTTAACACGTTGGACTGGTAATCCAAGGATCGCAGGTTCGATCCCACGTCTGACCCTAATAAAATTAACAGTCTTTCAGATGGTCTGTGTGTGTGTTTACCTTTAATGTATCGTCGCTACCGGTTACCCATATGAGCGACGCTTCCTGCAGAGATTAGTCATTTTAGATGTTGGAGGATAGTGCAATGATACAGACAGAGAACCATTCCAGAATCTACTCTGTTCTTTTACGTGCGCAGTGTAAAGCACCGACATGAGACCTCGGCTTAAAGTCCCATCTGAAAGACAGTTATAAACGTATATATCCTGTTTGTATCCATGTTCGTATGATATTCCTCACTAATGATATGCAGCTGACATGCGCACTCAAAGCTACGCTCATGCGCACTCGCAGTGTCAGGCAGTGTTCTTCTCAAGAAAAGGAGTATCTTCCAGTGTCGTATGATTTACGCTGTTCCAGTGATGATATATGTAGCCTACCAGATCAGACACACGACACGTCTACATATTAAATGCGAAGTGTGCTACGGTCTTTATGTTATCATTGAAAAGAATAATTAATGTAAATATAATGAATGAATCGTGCGTTAATATTTCCATAGGGATATGAACTACAGTCTACATCCGTTATGTCGAATTTCGTAGGACCGAACAAAATACTTCGACATAACCGAAGTTTGACTTAATGAAATTCTATATATACGGAGCCAGTTATATGTACAATGTCTGAAACGGGACTTTGATCTGACTTCGAGATAACCGGAGAATTCGACATTACCGACTTCGACATAACGGATGTAGACTGTACATTGCTTATGTATTTTATATTGTATTTTATCATGATATCTACATCATTACAGTATATAAGTGAATGATTGGATTAGCGATAAAAGTGGCAATATGAACCATAGACCCAAACACCACCGTAAGAATGACAACCTTGATGTGGCCAGTACAGTGATTGGGCCGGTACAGTGATCCGCCCATCACCACACGACAGAGCTCGAACCCAAGAGAATGCCCATACAATAAGCTAACACACACCCATTTACCTTCCTGTAATCAGTTTCTATAATATGCAAACTAAAATGTCGCTATAAACACATCAGATCAAACATAGTTTAAAAGTTAAAATGCCATACCAAACCTGTTCTTGCTTCTAAGAAGTGTACCACATAGTGTAACCGGTCCAGTGATTGGGTCTATCCCTACCTACGATGCTCCCGCTACACCCGTGACACTCTCCCCGGAATAAGCACAGCGGTACATCATGTCTGTATAAACTACTTAATAGTTAATATAGATGTTGCAGACAGTAATCCGTCCAGATCATAGACTAGGTCTACTACTCTTCAGAGAGATAGATACCAGTCTGGCGGACATTAGATACCAGTCTGGCGGACATTAGATACCAGTCTGGCGGACATTAGATACCAGTCTGGCGGACATTATATACCAGTCTGGCGGACATTAGATACTAGTCTGGCGGACATTAGATACCAGTCTGGCGGACATTAGATACCAGTCTGGCGGACATTAGATACCAGTCTGGCGGACATTAGATACCAGTCTGGCGGACATTAGATACCAGTCTGGCGGACATTAGATACCAGTCTGGCGGACATTAGATGCCACATATATGTACACTAATATTACATCAAATCCTATATGATATCAACATGATAATTACTTAATGTGGTCTGCTGCTTCCAACGTCGCTGTTATATGCGTCAGTGGACACTTATGATGATGTTTCAGTTTATTTATCCGCGCTCAGGCGAACCATGTGGGCGAGAGTACCAAGATGATTGGTGGTACGTGCCTTGCACCGGCGATTATTCGTGGTGATATGTAGATTTCGCTGGACGATGTCTTGTAGTAGTGCTCTTGTTGTGTCTGATGGCGGTGCGATAAAAGATGATATCGTGAGGCGGTTTCTTCTACCTTTCATGGTCCCAACTCCTGAAGTGTTTGTAGTTTCCTCGGTCCCTTTTAGGGCCACACTCCTCACTGTTGGTCATCCCACAGCAGCATATAAACGGATCTGACAGTTAGACATCTGGCCGTATCGGTCGCTCCAGGGTCTGTCCATACCTCCAGCACCTCCGATGGTGCTCAGCGGTGGTGAAGAGTGTGTCCCTTGTTGCAAGGTCGACGGCCAGAAGATCCCAGTATCCTACGCAGCTGCTGCTGCGAGATGTGCCCCGACCGCGACGTGCACACCGTGAGGAGATCGGCCTGGATAGATAATTGTCAGTTGTTTTTTTTAACGTTTATTTATCGTCGCTACCGGTTGCCCATATGAGCGACGCCTCCTGAAGAGATTAGTTAATTTAGATTTTGGAGGATAGTGCATGATACAGACAGAGACCCATTCCAGAATCTCCTCTGGTTCTTGTACGTGCACGGTGTAAAGCACCGACACGAGACCTCGGTTTAACGTCCCATCTGAAAGACTGTTAATTTTATTAGGGTCAGACGGGGGATCGAACCTGCGATCCCTGGATTACCAGTCCAGCGTGTTACCACTGGACTACATATCCGTCAACAGCACTGTAAACCTTATCTTGGATATCATCTTGTCTGCCAAGTTTTATAAAAGAGGAAGTTGTGATTTTCCAAGGCATTCTATAATCGCATTTACATAATTGTTGCTTAAGTTATTGAAATACACGTCTTAAATATTAATCTAGTCTTTGACAATTATGTATGGATAAGAATTAATAAGAACATAACGTACGTCTATTTTTGAAAGTTTATTTTCACCATTGAAATATTAATATACAGAAAAGTTATTTCTTTATTCGATAGTAATGGGAGATTTGTGAAAAGATTGGGATAATGTGTCCAACAATGTATGGACAATGGTGATGGGATTGACAATAACAATTTTAATATGCAATTCTTATACAGCTTATACACTTTATCATCCAAGATGGCCGCCACAGTAGGAATGGTGGCTATGTATTGCCCATTTACCTGTGACCCCACTGAAGGAATTGGTTCCGGGTCGTTGTAGTCTTGAAACAAACAGAAGAGACATGTTTTACTGTAGAAACAAAGACGGTTTGCATTTCTTATTGTGAGCGTGGTGCATCTGTGACATTTGTGTGCATTTGATCGAGACTTGTTTGTGAATTTATTGCAGTACAACTGGCTCCAGCGTATTGAATAGTAAACAGCCCTATTTGACAAGTAGAGAACGTCTCCGTGGTCGCACAGACGTGTCTGTTGTCCAGTGGTTAACACGTTGGACTGGAAATCCAGGGGTCGCAGGTTCGACCCCCATCTGACCCTAATACAATGAATAGTCTTTCAGGTGGGATTTTAAACCGAGGTCTCGTGTCGGTGCTGTACACCGTGCACGTAAAAGAACCAGAGGAGACTCTGGAATGGGTCCAAACATCTAAAATGACTAATCTCTTCAGGAGGCGTCGTTCGTATGGGCAGCCGGTAGCGACGATAAATAAACGTAAAACACACACCCCGTGATGGCCCACATAAGCCCAAGAAATTCTAGTCATAACTCGCTATAATTACTCTCCTGGTACTCCGGTTTCCTTCCACACGAATGACCACATACGCTTTCTTCCGCGCCAACGACATTGATTAGTTTAGTCTATACACATTTATCTTAGCTCGATTGCGAAACAAGTTATTACAACTTATATTAATCATTACCGAGACCTCATTCGTGATAGAATCCATCGCCATGAGGGAGAGAGAATAGGCAATGTGGAATTTAAATGCATTGCCTAAGGGTACAGTCTTAACGGCTTCAGTGGGACTCGAACTCCGGGCATTTCGTACCTGAAGCGAAGGCGCTATCACTGCGCTATCACGACTTAATTGCAATAAAAAAGAAGGCTGTATGTGTTTTCTTCGTATATATATGGACATATTAAAATAAAGTAATACTCGGCGAAAGTGTATACAGTACCAGTTCTAAATACACATCAAATCCTTCATCTCACAAGAATAGTATATCTGTTTTCGGCAGAAGTAGATCACGCTATTGCGTGTGTTAGTGTGTTACATGGCAATTGACAGAATCACTCCGCTATATTAACCTACCATATGACATGCTACGCAATGTTAGTCTCGTCTGTTACATGGCAATTGACAGGAACACTCTGCTATATTAACCTACTAAGGCAAATTCTGACCTAACAGTAGGCTTGGCAGATATTATAGTATATACGAGGGCCCATCAATAATTTCGTAAACTAATTCTATTTTACGAGTATACATAATCTAACATACTTTTGATATAATTTTATACTCCTTTTCAAAGTAACGTGCCTTGCCCCATTTGCATTTATTCCACCGCTCGAACCATAACCGGAAATCTCTCGCAAATTTCTGTTTAGGTTGTATCTACGTAAATATGCAGAAGAGGAATGTAGTCCCAATAACTAATCCAGTGCATTTTTCTTCTTGGTAAAAAATGCATTTTCATGACAGGCTAGATTTTGTGTTTTTTGAGAATGTATGTGACGTGAGAAGACTTCAGACTAGTTGATGTGTAGAAAAGATGTGGTATAAGAAGTCAGGCAACTGCAAACTGTAAAGTTGGGTGTACAGTGATATTTGGCGGAGGAATACAGTGGTGAAGCTATTCACAAGTGAGCACTGTCAATGCTGAGCATTACATTTGTGATAGTTTTGCTGTTTTTCAGAATGATTGGAATACCTCTTCACAGTGGGTGTGGTATCAGAGGAAATGAAAGATTGGAAATATAAATGAACAGGCCGTAAGTTTTTACTTTTTACTATGTATTTAATAGGCACTTTATTTGTTGTTTTACAACCTATACGGGCACCTCAACTCCTCTCCGGACTCACACTTCTTACCACGCAGCCTGTTTGTAAGATTTGGAAATAGCCAGAAGTCGCAGATTGCCAAATATGGGCTGTATGGTGGGTACGGTAGCAGTTCTATACACAGTTCTTTCATTGTGTCCGACACAGTGCGGCTGCTATGGATTGGCGCGTTTTCATGGCACAGCTGAATCCTCAGACCCCTCAAGCTGTGGGTGCTTTCTTTTAATGGCCTGCAACAGCTCATATGTCAATTGGATTTTATGCCATTTTGCAAAGAATGTTTAGGCTGTCCGATTAGCGCAGTGATTAGCGCGCTCGCTTCTCACCAATGCGACCCGGGTTCGATCCTCGGACCGGGAAGTATGTGAGATGGTACGATGGTCGCCAGATCGGACAGGTGGGTTTTCTCCGGGTACTCCGGTTTCCTCCCACATGAATGACCACATATACGCTTTCATCTGAGCCAACGAGACTGATTAATATAAGTTGTTAAAGCGTGTTTCGCAATCGTTGTAAAATAGTATAAAGTATATAATTTAAAAAAAGAATTTATTGTACCATTTAAGAAAATTATGCAAATTTACCGATTAAAATGGTCAAATTTAAGGGTTAGAGCGATTTCAAACTCACTCTGCATAATACACACGCAGATAGTGTATTGAGTGAATGAATATAAATTATAAAGTGCATACATGTTGACAATAACATGAAACCCTGCCCAACATAATAGTATATAACACATCTCTGCTGGGACATCAGCCAATCATATGGGAACTAATTATTGTTGCAGAATTTCAACTACGTAAATAAATTGACCTGGCCAGTTCTGGGTTCCAGCTCAAGCCTGTATTTCTATGCGCACGCAAGTGAAAGCTTGGAACTAGTTCCCTGAAAACAATTTGACAATTGTAATACCTACAATACAAATACATAGTATTAATTCTTATCACATTAATTCCCATTCATACAGAAAAAGTACTTCCTGTAACCTATTTCCGTTATTCGCCGGAATAAAACGACAGTTCGATAGTGTTACGGAAACTGTGATATCCATTGCGTAGAACAGATGGTGACACCATCAGTTAGATGCCCTCATAGTCGATAAAGAGATATATACATACTTGGTTAGATTTGATCTTAGTCCTATAAATAAGACCTCTACATAATTTTTTTTCTCTGTTATTTCGAGGTCTTATCGTTAAAGCTCATTTTCGCATAGCACTTTCCGCCCGGATCCGATGGCGGGAATTCTGACCAATATTTTGAAGCTTTTCGGACATGGACGGTTATAAATGTGTGCATTGGTGTTAAGAATAATCCTAAATATAGATATTAAGAACGTTACAAATATATTGTATTACCGTTGTGCATGTCATTTAGCTGTTTGAAGTCGACAGGTGAAATTCTCCCATTTTCTCTGCACAGTCTTCACAAAAGAAATCCGAATGCTTATTATTTCATACTTATGAATACTTGGATATTAAACGAAATCTTATTTGGTTCACCGTAATGGCACGGAGATAAACATTTTCGTCTATTTCGAGTTCTATTTTTGTTTTTCGCAATAATCAAATATTCAAAATGGCCGATTTCGAATGGCGAAACTCTGCCATGAAATGTAGACGATGATGTCATGTCAAGATACGTTATAGACTGTGCAGAATTCAAACAACGATATTCATGTATGTTGATCTTGTTAACAATTTTAATTTATAAAAACGATTTTTTAGAAAATAAAATATGCTACGCGTAAATGTGGTTTAGCGTTTTTACTTTGAAAAATGCCTGGATAGTAAAATGTCACATTTTTCAAGTCTAAATATTTGGACTAGATTTGATCTCACATCAGCCAATAACCTCACAGTATATGCCGGTTGCTTATCAATACTCAAGTAGCAAACGGTAATCTCTTATCGCTACGGACTTGTTAACTAATGCGAACGTAGATTGTACAACGACCGCGTAGTAATATACGATCACGCAATGGTGATTTACAAGCAAAGGAAACCACGACGAACGCAGAGGAATGCAATGAAATTAACTATCCTTATTAAGGAGTATCCAGGGAGAAACAACTCAATATCAGTGTTAGAGCGTCTTAAATGGGATTATATCAGAACTAATTAGCTCGCCATCTATAAATAAATCTATCTCTCTATCTATAACATCAAAGGCATTAAGTTTAAACATAGTGTCATCATACTTCAGTGATGTGCAAACGCTAAACAGTTTCGTATGTCCGTTTTTAAGGATGTGTGACTGTTTGCGCCAGGAAAATGACACATAAACGGCGGTAAAAAAATAGTAAATCGAGTCAAGAATTAGTGCGGAGACATAGAGATCATAGAACATGAAAACAGACACATAATCAACGGAGATACGAGGACAGTTTAGAGTGACTCCTAAACCGAATTGACCGACCCTATGTGTGTTGGTGATTGTAGCCTAGGTTATGGTCGGGCCGAGTTATCAAGTACCAATTATCTACAATATTCATACGTTAACGAATATAGATGCGTGTTCGTACAGCGTGACTCCTGTACTGCCTCTATATAGTTTGGTGTTTATAGCCTAATATATGGGCGGGCTGAGCATGCAAATAATCAAACATATTTTAAAAAAACGTGTCAGCATTTTCCCGCTAAATGACGCGACGTCGTTATTATTGACACATCACGTCCGTTGTTATCCATATTGTTTTAATTCCTGATGAAGGCGTAAGCCGAAACGTTGACTTATACTGTAATTATATAGAAGATACGTTTGTGTTTGATTTTGTCCACATTCAAACATATTCATACATCAACGAATATGAGATGTGGGACAGTATAGAATGGCTCCTGTACTGACCATATACATTTTGGTGCTTGTAGCCTAATCTATGGCTGGGCTGAGCATTCAAATCGTATTACTAACGCACATAACTTAATCACGTAAGCTTAGTTTATATTACACAAGTGATATATAAACATCTTAGTACACTCGCCCACATGGTTCGCCGGCGGCGAGGGTAAATAAGCTCAATCACCATCATTCAGTGATGTTATTAGAGGCGCATACATCCTAACGGTCAACTATCCACTTTCACAGGTACCCTACAGGCACGGATTAATCTGAATGAGGGACCTCGCTTGCTTTTCTATTACCTCGCGCACGCGATTACCTCCCCTGTAAGCAGTGTTGAGCAATACTCCAGTATCCCTTCCACGTCGTGGTAACCGTTTCGGAAATTGCGAGTTTGTATATCGTATAAACCTCGTTTGGCAATGCTTTAATTTAAACTTTATTTATGTTAGAACGTTTGCGAAACAAGCTTTAACAACTTATATTAATGACTCTCGTTGGCGCGGATGAAAGCGTAAATGTGGTCATTCGTGTGGGAGGAAACCGGAGTACCCGGTACAAAACCCACCTGTCCGATCTGGCGACCACCGTACCATCTCACATACTTCCCGGTCCGAGGATCGAACCCGGGTTGCATTGGTGAGAAGCGAGCGAGCTAACCACTGCGCTAATTGGAGAACAATGCCGTATACATGTTTTATTCTTCATTTTGCGATTTAGCCGCTATAAGTGCAATACCAGGCGAATACATCAATATGTTGCCATTCAAGCTGATAGGCTTAATGGCCTATATTTGACACCGCTCATTTCTCGTTTTCTTCTTAATCCGACATGTCTAAGAACTACTCTAGAATTACTAAAATGAGGTTATTGTATGAATTCCTGTCTATTAGTTCTGTGTTCAACATAGACATGTGTCATAATTTCGAAGCTGAAAATGTCAAACAACCTCTACTAACAAACTGTAGTAACTGTAGTAGCTAACAGATGTGACCTCATGAACTCCAAATGACCTCAGTGGCCTAGTGGTTAAGGTCTTTGTTTTCATACTTTTGCTGTCTAATGGTTGTAGGTTTGAATCCACCATCCTACATGTGCCTGAAATATTGCTCTGATGGGCACACGGAGTCGTCCTCCACACATAATAGCTAAAGAATTGCCGCTTGACTAATATGGGGCGCCGTTTTGCTATTTATTCGTTATTTATGGATATCCATAATTTGATATTTGGTTATCCATAAATAGATTATTGTATATCCATAAATCAATTATTGGATATCCATAATTAGATTTTTGGATATCCATAATACTGAATAAATAGCAAACGGCGCCCCATATACTTAAGTTGCGACTTTAAACCACAACAACAAACACAAACAATCTATATTGAGGTTATCAAATACTAGCAGAATAGCATAAGGTGTGTACAACGAGGAACCTTGCAGGCTTTTCTATTACCTCCCTTGGCAGATAAAGTCCGATTAATACCTAAATGTATAACGGTCCTTTCAGTTGGAATCCTTTTGTTTTTACAGTTGTTCCATAACCAGATGTTGCGTATTGATACATGTGATTTTATTCAAATCATATTAGTTAATCGATTAAAAAAATGTACAGAATGTTTACACATTGGATATGCTGTAGATATCTGTTGAGATATAGTAACATAATAATTATAATATTAGAAAGCTGAAGACAATTGATAGCATGTTGTGCAAAGGAAACAACGACAGACAGACAGACAGACAGACAGACAGACAGACAGACATACCAGACTAGACCAGACCAGACCAGACCAGACCAGACCAGACCAGACCAGACCAGACCAGACCAGACCAGACCAGACCAGACCAGACCAGACCAGACCAGAAAAGACCAGACCAGACCAGACCAGACCAGACCAGACCAGACCAGCCACCAGACCAGACCAGACCAGACCAGACCAGACCAGACCAGACCAGACCAGACCAGACCAGACCAGACCAACAGACCAGACCAGACCAGACCAGACCAGACCAGACCAGACCAGACCAGACCAGACCAGACCGACCAGACCAGACCAGACCAGACCAGACCAGACCAAGACAGATAAACACAATTATTGACAATCTTCCCACACGTTAACACGTTGGACTGCTCTGTAGTCCAGTATTAACACGCTGGACTGGTAATCCAGGGATCGCAGGTTCATTCCTCCCCCCCCCCCCGTCTGACCCTAATAATATTAACAGTCTTCCAGATGGGACTTTAAACCGAGGTCTCGTGTCGGTGCTTGACACCGTGCACGTAAAAGAACCAGAGGAGACTCTGGAATGAGTCTCTGTCTGTATCATTGCACTATCCTTCAAAAATCTAAAATGGCTAATCTCTTCAGGAGGCGTCGTTCATATGGGCAACCGGTAGGGACGATAAATAAATGTAAGCAACTCAAATATTTGAAGTGTGGAACACAATTCACAGTTTTGATGGAATCGTATAAGGGAAGGAATGCCACACGTTTGTCCCTGCCCCGGTCGATCTCCTCACGACGTGCACGTCGTGACCGGGGCACATTCCGCAGCAGCAGCGTAGGATTCTGGGATCTTCTGGTCGTCGATCTTGCGAAGGGAAACTCGCCAGCGTATCGATCCACGGCTATGGCACATCAGGACAGATCCGCCGTCTCTTCTAGCTTCGCTGGCTTTTTCGATCTTTCTCCTCCGGCGGATGGACGAGACGGCGGACCTGAGGGAGCGGCAACGGTCGTGGCATCCACGCTCGCATGAGTAACTATTGATTCGTTTGCGACAATCGACGACCAGATGCCTAACTGTCAGATCCGTATAAATGCTGCTGCGCGGTGACCAACAGTGAGGAGGGTGGCCCTACAAAGGACCCATTCGAAAGAGGAAACAGGACTTGTCACCCTGCGAAGAACGAAGATGCCTTCACAGCTGTCAACATAAACAACTTAGAGATATCAACATAAACACCGTAGAGAACCCAGTCGCCCAAATGCATTTATGCGGTGGCGACTATAAATAAACTTACAAAAGAAGAAGAAGTTTGACATGATCTATATGGATATTTGAACAGGTACAGATGAACTCACGTATTGAGTTCGAACAACTGATGTTGATGTAAATGTAGATCTGTATACTATTAACACTAGAAGATTTACGTTGAACAAGAAAAACTATTACACATTTTACATATAAAAATATGTAATAGAAGGACGATTGAAAATTCACTCTGCATAATACACACTAGTTCGAGCCCCGCTGGAGCCGTTACGATTGTGTCCTTATGCAAGGCATTTAAATTCCACGTTTCCTCTTCTCTCTCCCTCGTGGCGATGGAGTCCATCAGGAATGAGGTCTCGAGAGTGATTAATATAAGTTGTAGGAACTTGTTTCGCAATCTAGCTAAAATAAATATGTATAAACCAAAATAATACACACTCGGATAGTGTATTAAGTGATTGTATATACATTATAAAGTGCATAATTTAGTAATTAAATGCAAACATGTTTATAATAACATGAAACCCTGTCCAACATAATAGTATATACCACATCCCTGCTGGAACATCCGCGAATCATATGGGAACCAATTATTGTTGCAGAATTTCAACTGCGTAAATATATTGACCTGGCCATTTCTGGGTTCCAGCTCAAGCCTGTATTTCTATGCCCACACTAGTGAAAGCTTGGAACTAGTTCCCTGAAAACAATTGGACACTTTTAATACCTATAATTCTTATCACAGAAATTCCCATTCGTCCAGAAAAAAGCAAGACATATGTATGCAATGGTGTAACTTTCTTTGATGCTTTCCAATGAATGATATACTTTTCTCAATGAAACAAATCTCCACCTTACACCGCTTTGAGACAGTGAAAGATGGAATTTTCTCTGCCACATGTGGAGTTTCGTATTTCTGCGCGGTTCGATGTACTTTTGTATCTTAGTTATTTTCTAACCGTTTATTATCATGAACAGTTAATTATTCAGTAATATAAATATTATTCTAATGAGTTTGTTTTGTCTGTAGTTCTTAATGTTGACAGCAAACAGAAATTAACTTGAAAAATATACAGGAACTATTTCTTATTACGGACTTTCACACTAACTGAAGGGGTTGTGCGGTTTTGTCGCGTAATGTAATGAGGCTCCAGAATAAACGCGAATAAAATTTGAAAACAAATATCATATTAGCCAAAGTCATTGTAAATCACTCGTGGACATACACATTTCGGTGATCACTCGATGAAATAAAATCCTATCTTACACGAATATAAACACAATTTAAAGGAAACAAGCCAGGAAACACTGTTTGTGCAGCATCTAATTGGAAATTTGAGCACATTACTTTAGCAATCTAATTAAAATAAATCTCTCTTCAAATAAAGCAGTTATGAGAATTTGAAAACTTGAAACATTATTCAACAAAATGGCTGCCATGTGAAATGTGAGCACAGTACTAAGCCACTTATTACATTATAGCAAATTCGAGTAATTTTGTTATAACACTTTACGGCACAAGAATAGATGAACACAACAAAATCATACTTGCAAGCAAAGCCCTAATCCTCATATCTCCTTTTAAAAAACATATAAACTACATTTTTAGCGAGCGGACAATAAACCTACTATCGCCATTAGCTGCGTTCGATTCAGGAAACACACACACACTGTACTAAGTTTACAACTGAGAATACCGACAGTCAATACAATTTGAATTGATTTGATGTAGATTTCTATTCTACGTTTTTTATTCTGCCAAACAATCAATGTTGATTCATGACCCTTATTTATTTTTGGGGGACACACTCAATCCCAATGTAGCTGGGCGCGCAC
The DNA here is from genome assembly GCA_014843695.1 of Archivesica marissinica. Lineage (NCBI taxonomy): Eukaryota > Metazoa > Mollusca > Bivalvia > Venerida > Vesicomyidae > Archivesica > Archivesica marissinica. The sequence goes on along the minus strand of JABXNX010000022.1, from coordinate 1,087,810 downwards.
CCCAGGCATGTTTGTCGAACATTCTGCAAACTGTAAGCATTCCTAAGCGCTAAATGACACTATGCTAATTGACCAATATCATATGTACATTATAGTCAATTTGCAGCATCGAGTAATTGTTTTAGAGTACAAACCTGTCCTAAGCAGCCAGCCACGGGAATCACAGAAAGTGGCTGCTTATTAGAGGTCAATCGTATTACAAATCAAAATATTGGGAATCATGAATCTGTCTGCTTAATACAGGTTGGTTGTTTAATGGAAGTGACCACTAACACAGGTTTGACTGTATTTTGATAATGCTAATTAATACGTCATATATTCAACAATTGCACCCAGATACAACAACCTGTCGTTACTGTGAATAGTTCATACAACAAGACACGAATGTTTTGAGTTCCATAGTCACAAGTGTGGCGTCTGTGATCCAGTTGTAGAGCGTAGTATTTGGAAACGAACGGTCTCGGGTTCGATACTCGGCCAAGCCACATATGTAGTGTCATTGAGCAAGGCACCTCACAGACAGTGCTTAATACTGGTTAACCGCTTAGGTCAGCTAAGCCTGTCCAGGAAAACATATCTAGGTCCCCGCAAGAGGTTTGACATTAAAGGAACATATATACATACACACAGTCAAACCTGTCTTAAGCAGCTAGCAGAAATCACAGAAAGTTGCTGCTTAGCACAGGTGGCTGCTTAATACAGTTCAAATGTATAGTAAAACAACATATTAGGAATCTGGAAACTGGCTGCTTAATACAGGTTGGCTGCTTAATACAGGTGACCACTAACACAGGTTTGACTATACATACTTTGCCCAGACAATTTGTCGTGGGGTTGTATAGTGTGTAGAATGGTACTGATCTACACATACTACAGGGGCATGTTTGTTTATCTACTGGGAATGAATGACAACAGAAGTAGTGCAACTTTAAGTATAATAATATTAGTATTAAAACTATGAACTATTAAATTAACTGGTGATTAGTCGTTGACAAATGTTGAACTGCAGCATACACTCTGTTTATCAGTAAAAGAAACAAATATCAGATTATATTTCTCATTTAACAGTATGGTTCGTGCCGGTTTAAAACTCACATTAACTATTTGATAAGCGCAGTTGTTGGTTAGTAAGCTCGCTTCTCCCCAAAGCATTTCGGGTTCGATCCTCGGACCGGGAAGTTAAAGTAGATAGATATATAGACAGTGCTTCCAGAATCCTATGCGTGTATGCCAGGCACCAGGCTTGTAGGCAATCGGTAACCATTATTCAACTAACTGGCGGCTCACCAACCGGGCATATCAGAATGTGATATAGTACGGTGGTCGCTAACTCGGTCGCTAATGTGTGTTTCCTCCAGATACTCCGATTTCCTCCCACACGAATAAACACATATACGCTTTCATCCGCGCTAACGAGAGTTGTTAAACCTTGTTTCGTAAACATTAATAAAGTTCAAAAAAAGTTCACACATATAGTCAGCCATTATTTTTCTTTGAACATTATTTTAAAGTCGTTTCAAAAGAAAAATCTATACGTGTTTGATTCGTTGACGACTCAAGTAATCTATTTGATCTAAAGAACTTGATCCCAGTATGCAGAGATCCCATAAACACAATTATAACGGCAGTTATTTAGAGAAGCACGGTCCAAGTACAGAGATCCCATAGCAAACAATCAATTATAACGGCAGTTATTTAGAGGAACACGATCCAAGTACAGAGGTCCCATAGGAAACAATTATAACAGCAGTTATTTAGAGGAACACGATCCAAGTACAGAGATCCCATAGGAAACAATTATAACAGCAGTTATTTAGAGGAACACGCTCCAAGTACAGAGATCCCATAGGAAACAATTATAACAGCAGTTATTTAGAGGAACACGATCCAAGTACAGAGGTCCCATAGGAAACAATTATAACGGCAGTTATTTAGAGGAACACGATCCAAGTACAGAGGTCCCATAGGAAACAATTATAACATCAGTTATTTAGAGGAACACGATCCAAGTACAGAGGTCCCATAGGAAACAATTATAACGGCAGTTATTTAGAGGAACACGGTCCAAGTACAGAGATCCCATAGGAAACAATTATAACGGCAGTTATTCAGAGGAACACGCTCCAAGTACAGAGATCCCATAGGAAACAATTATAACGGCAGTTATTTAGAGGAACACGGTCAGCGTACAGATATCACAGACGATACAATTTCTATTGATTTAGCCATAGACATTTCTTCATGTGAAATTGCAATTAGTATATACATAATTATGCATACAACTTATTTAATCTTGATTATTTACGGGTATAATCGAATGTCTTACCGAGCGCCTTGAATCATGGCGGCTACTGCAGCACCTTCTGTCTGCAGAGCTCTAACCCGTCGGTGCTGCACTTTGTCGTTGCTACTGACTATCCCTTCTCGCATGATCATTAATGCAATGATCCTTCTGTCGTCGGCGGTGTAACGGATCTGTTTGAAAAAGTACAGATAAGCAATTTTAGCAAATGATTAATACAGTTCAAGAAACGACATATATATAAGGTTGTACAAAGAACAGACATATATATAAGGTTGTGCAAAGAACAGACATATATATAAGGTTGTACAAAGAACAGACATATATAAGGTTGTACAACGAACAGACATATATATATAAGGTTGTACAAAGAACAGATATATATATAAGGTTGTGTAAAGAACAGACATATATATATAAGGTTGTGTAAAGAACAGACATATAAATAAGGTTGTGTAAAGAACAGACATATATATACGGTTGTGTGAGGAACAGACATATATCAGGTTGTGCAAAGAACCGACATATATATAAGGTTGTACAAAGAACAGACATATATATAAGGTTGTGTAAAGAACAGACATATATATAAGGTTGTGTCAAGAACAGACATATATATAAGGATGTGCAAAGAACAGACATATATATAAGGTTGTGTAAAGAACAGACATATATAAGGTTGTACAAAGAACATACATATATATAAGGTTGTACAAAGAACAGATATATATATAAGGTTGTACAAAGAACAGACTTATATATAAGGTTGTGCAAAGAACAGACATATATATAAGGTTGTACAAAGAACAGACATATATATAAGGTTGTGCAAAGAACAGACATATATATGGTTGTGCAAAGAACAGACATATATATAAGGTTGTACAAAGAACAGACATATATATAAGGTTGCGAAAAGAACAGACATATATATAAGGTTGTACAAAGAACAGACATATATATAAGGTTATACAAAGAACAGACATATATATAAGGTTATACAAAGAACAGACATATATATAAGGTTGTACAAAGAACAGACATATATATATAAGGTTGTACAAAGAACAGACATATATATAAGGTTGTACAAAGAACAGACTTATATATAAGGTTGTGCAAAGAACAGACATATATATAAGGTTGTACAAAGAACAGACATATATAAGGTTGTACAAAGAACAGACATATATATACGGTTGTACAAAGAACAGACATATATATAAGGTTGTACAAAGAACAGACATATATATAAGGTTGTGCAAAGAACAGACATATATATAAGGTTGTACAAAGAACAGACATATATATAAGGTTGTACAAAGAACAGACATATATATAAGGTTGTGTAAAGAACAGACATATATAAGGTTGTACAAAGAACAGACATATATATAAGGTTGTGTAAAGAACAGACATATATAAGGTTGTGCAAAGAACAGACATATATAAGGTTGTACAAAGAACAGACATATATATAAGGTTGTACAAAGAACAGACATATATATAAGGTTGTACAAAGAACAGACATATATATAAGGTTGTGCAAAGAACAGACATATATATAAGGTTGTACAAAGAACAGACATATATATAAGGTTGTACAAAGAACAGACATATATATAAGGTTGTACAAAGAACAGACATATATATAAGGTTGTGCAATGAACAGACATATATATAAGGTTGTACCAAGAACAGACATATATATAAGGTTGTACAAAGAACAGACATATATATAAGGTTGTACAAAGAACAGACATATATATAAGGTTGTACAAAGAACAAACATATATATAAGGTTGTGCAAAGAACAGACATATATATGGTTGTGCAAAGAACAGACATATATATAAGGTTGTACAAAGAACAGCCATATATATAAGGTTGTGCAAAGAACAGACATATATATAAGGTTGTGAAAAGAACAGACATATATATAAGGTTGTACAAAGAACAGACATATATATAAGGTTGTACAAAGAACAGACATATATATATTGTTGTACAAAGAACAGACATATATATAAGATTGTACAAAGAACAGACATATATATAAGGTTGTACAAAGAACAGACATATATATAAGGTTGTACAAAGAACAGACTTATATATAAGGTTGTACAAAGAACAGACATATATATATAAGGTTGTACAAAGAACAGACATATATATAAGGTTGTTCAAAGAACAGACATATATATAAGGTTGTACAAAGAACAGACATATATATAAGGTTGTGCAAAGAACAGACATATATATATAAGGTTGTACAAAGAACAGACATATATATAAGGTTGTACAAAGAACAGACATATATATAAGGTTGTACAAAGAACATACATATATATAAGGTTGTACAAAGAACAGACATATATATATAAGGTTGTACAAAGAACAGGCATATATATAAGGTTGTGCAAAGAACCGACATATATATAAGGTTGTACAAAGAACAGACATATATATAAGGTTGTACAAAGAACAGACATATATATAAGGTTGGGCAAAGAACAGACATATATATAAGGTTGTACAAAGAACAGACATATATATATAAGGTTGTACAAAGAACAGGCATATATATAAGGTTGTGCAAAGAACCGACATATATATAAGGTTGTACACAGAACAGACATATATATAAGGTTGTACAAAGAACAGACATATATATATAACGTTGTACAAAGAACAGGCATATATATAAGGTTGTGTAAAGAACAGACATATATATAAGGTTGTACAAAGAACAGACATATATATAAGGTTGTACAAAGAACAGGCATATATATAAGGTTGTGCAAAGAACCGACATATATATAAGGTTGTACAAAGAACAGACATATATATAAGGTTGTACAAAGAACAGACATATATATAAGGTTGTGTAAAGAACAGACATATATATAAGGTTGTACAAAGAACAGACATATATATAAGGTTGTACAAATAACCGACATATATATAAGGTTGTACAAAGAACCAACATATATATAAGGTTGTACAAAGAACATACATATATATAAGATTGTGTAAAGAACATACATATATATAAGGTTGTACAAAGAACAGACATATATATAAGGTTGTACAAAGAACAGACATATATATAAGATTGTGTAAAGAACAGACATATATATAAGGTTGTGCAAAGAACAGACATATATATAATGTTGTACAAAGAACAGACATATATATAAGATTGTGTAAAGAACAGACATATATATAAGGTTGTACAAAGAACAGACATATATATAAGGTTGTACAAAGAACAGACATATATATAAGGTTGTACAAAGAACCGACATATATATAAGGTTGTACAAAGAACAGACATATATATAAGGTTATACAAAGAACAGACATATATATAAGGTTGTACAAAGAACAGACATATATATAAGGTTGTACAATGAACAGACATATATATAAGGTTGTACAAAGAACAGACATATATATATAAGGTTGTACAAAGAACAGACATATATATAAGGTTGCACAAAGAACAGTCATATATATATATATAAGGTTGTACAAAGAACAGACATATATATAAGGTTGTACAAAGAACCGACATATATATAAGGTTGTGCAAAGAACCGACATATATATAAGGTTGTACAAAGAACAGACATATATATATAAGGTTGTGCAAAGAACAGACATATATATAAGGTTGTGCAAAGAACCGACATATATATAAGGTTGTACAAAGAACAGACATATATATATAAGGTTGTACAAAGAACAGACATATATATAAGGTTGTACAAAGAACAGACATATATATAAGGTTGTACAAAGAACAGACATATATATATAAGGTTGTACAAAGAACAAACATATATATAAGGTTGTACAATGAACAGACATATATATAAGGTTGTACAAAGAACAGACATATATATATAAGGTTGTACAAAGAACAGACATATATATATAAGGTTGTACAAAGAACAGACATATATATATAAGGTTGTAAAAAGAACAGACATATATATAAGTTTGTACAAAGTACAGACATATATATATAAGGTTGTACAAAGAACAGACATATATATAAGGTTGTACAAAGAACCGACATATATATAAGGTTGTGCAAAGAACCGACATATATATAAGGTTGTACAAAGAACAGACATATATATATAAGGTTGTACAACGAACAGACATATATATAAGGTTGTGCAAAGAACCGACATATATATAAGGTTGTACAAAGAACAGACATATATATATAAGGTTGTACAAAGAACCGACATATATATAAGGTTGTACAAAGAACCGACATATATATAAGGTTGTACAAAGAACCGACATATATATAAGGTTGTGCAAAGAACCGACATATATATATAAGGTTGTACAAAGAACAGACATATATATAAGGTTGTGCAAAGAACAGACCGTTAACCTATTAAACTGATATATTATAGTTATACATGTATATACGTTTTAGTTCTTGCAGCTTATATCTGATTTCCTATGAAGGTCTTACTGGTCATTGCTTACAATTATTATTATTATTATACTGTCTTACCATTGCAGAATACTGTTTTCTCTTGTCCGCCCTGCCCCTGGGTGCAGTACCGTTACTCTTGCTTTGACTTGTACGTATTTTACCAATACAAGCTCCCATTTCAGTATTATATCTATGTAAATAAGTAAACCGCGCTTTGAATTGAATAGTATTGTGACGTTTGAATCAAAGACGTCGTGATCATAGGAACAACGTCATAATCACGTCAGTTCCGGAGAGTTATCGTTCGTTGCAGTAAGGCACAACTTGATTCGCTACGATTTTGTATTAACCCTTTCAACACTACATACCTTTAAATAGGCTTACAAAAAGTGTAGATCCAGATGAGCCGGCTCGTGACGAGCCATCTCATCAGGACCTGCACTTTTTGTCAGTAATATTACTGTTATTTTGACACAATTACCCATTTTGATAAATGAACTGGTATTTTTTTGATTAATTTATTAGTCTAAAAATATCACGGACCAGTCCATGTCAGTTATTTGGCGTTGAAAGGGTTAATTAGCTAGCATGCACAATTTTGTTGATTGTGACGGAAACTTGTTAATTCTATAAAACTCAAAACCAGCAGTCGCAATAAACATACCTAGGCCCATCAAAATAACAAACTTTTCAACATTATATATATTTATCGTCATACACACAGCTTGACCAATACTGTATATCTGATACATGTATGTACATACACAATAGTTATACATGTACTAATGCGGTCCTCGGGATCTCCTATCCACAATACAACCTTCACTTTGACCAATACTGTATATCTGAAGCATGTACGTACACACACAATAGTTATACATGTACTAATGCGGTCCTCGGGATCTCCTATCCACAATACAACCTTCACTTTGACCAATACTGTATATCTGAAGCATGTACGTACACACACAATAGTTATACATGAACTAATGCTGTCCTCGGGATCTCCTATCCACAATACAACCTTCACGTTGACCAATACTGTATATCTGAAGCATGTACGTACACACACAATAGTTATACATGTACTAATGCGGTCCTCGGGAACTCCTATCCACAATACAACCTTCACGTTGACCAATACTGTATATCTGAAGCATGTACGTACACACACAATAGTTATACATGTACTAATGCGGTCCTCGGGATCTCCTATCCATAACACAACCTTCACTTTTAGTTTATGCAAATTTATTTTAGCTCGATTGCGAAACAAGTTCCTACAACTTATATTAATCACTCTCTAGTCCTTATTCCTGATGGAATCCATCGCCACGAGGGTGAGAGAAGAGGCAACGTGGAATTTAAATGCCTTGCCTAAGAGCACAATCATAACGGCTCCAGTGGGGCTCGAGCTTCGGACCGTTCGCACCTGGGACGCGTGAGGTCCTATAGGAGCTTGCACAGGTACCTTGACAAAAGGCCGAACCTTTCTTTTCTGGACGAATGGGAATTTATGTGATAAGAATTACTGCTATGTATTCGTATTATAGGTATTAAAATTGTCCATTTGTAAACAGGGAACTAGTTCCAAGCTTCCACTGGTGTGCGCATAGAAATACAGGCTTGAGCTGGAATCCAACAATAATTGCCATATGATTCGCCGATGGTGCAGCAGAGATGTGGTATATATACTATTATGTTGGACAGGGTTTCGTGTTATTGTCAACATGTTTGCATTTAGTTACTAAATTATGCACTTTATAATTTATATACATTCACTCAATACACTATCCGAGTGTGTATTATGCACAGTGAGTTTTCAATCATCCTTTTTCTTGTTATATCGTTTGAAAGCCCCTGGCAGTACATGACTTAGAGGTGTGACGCATACCTGTACAGATGGTAACTATACAATATGTCCACCCTCAATGCAATAAAGGGTTCGCATCCGTGGCCGAGCGGTTAATGTGGCTGACTTATATACCACTGTAACCTATCATCACTGATGGTCACGTGTTCGAGCCCCGCTCAGGCCGTGTCTCTTTATGAAAACACTGGCAGTTTCTTACGGAGGTTGGTGCACCAAGTACTGGTTAACCACTGGAGCCTGCCCAGGAAATGTGTTGTTAGGTAAACTGTCGTCGCTCAAATGGGCAACCGGAAGTGACGTTAAATAAACATAAAATAAAAATAAATATGCGATTGTATAGGGAAATGCTAATTGCCTGTTCTACTCGAAATCCGGAAGAGAAAGAATTAACTCTGAGAAGAGAAAGGTTCAAATCGAACAACCGGAATTACTTCTAAGAATCACTTCCGAAATTAGGGATCGCAGGTTCGATCCCCCGTCTGACCCTAATAAAATTAACAGTCTTTCAGATGTGATTATAAACCGAGGTCTCGTGTCGGTGCTGTACAACGTGCACGTAAACGAATCAGAGGAGACTCTGGAATGGGTCTCTGTCTGTATCATTACAATATCCTCCAAAAATCTAAAATCACTAATCTCTTCAGGATGCGTCGCTCATATGGGCAACCGGTAGCGACGATAAATAAACGTAAAACACACGCACAATGCTTAAACAATTATGAAAATCGCTCTTCAAATAAAGCAGTTATTGGAACTCGAAAAGTTTAAATAGTATTTAAAATGGCTGCCATTTTATAGGTAGTTATGACGTAACTGCTAAATATATATTTTCTTCCTTTTAGCAAAAATAATGAAAACGTACACAAAAAAGGCAAAACTAAGTAAACGTGTTAAGTAAAATGTATGTAGCTGTATATTGATCTGTTATTAATAGAAATGTTAAATTACTGGCAATAAATAATGTGTGTTTTTTTAAATGATATAATAATTTTATTTCTTCGGAAGTTATGTCACTTGGTAAATCCAAAATGGCTGCCTTCATAAATTGCCATTTGACATACTTCATACTTTAACAAAGAATAAAATCACACACAAAATTACTTCAGTAAGCAACCTGTTATAGCTTCAGTATTAAATTTTACTATGCGCGTAATTTTCAAAATTAGTTTACCACATTTTTATATTTTAAGGAGCTTTTTTTTCAATATTAATTAAAATCTTTTTAATTGGTTGAGCTACTTTTCGCGATAATACTACTCACTACAATAAATAGAGATTTACAATGTGGGTATGCACTTTGCTATTCGACATTCAGGCTAAGACCAGATATAATTATATAAAAGGCATAAAATGACATAAAAAGACTTGAACAGCTTCGGATTACTTGTTATTTAACACCTCCTTATTACAAGTATCTGATAATGGTTATTCGGAGATGTTTTTAGACGAAAAGAGGCTTCTAAGCTATATATCAATGTTATCTGTAAGCAGAATCAAATCAAATGCAACAAATAAATGGATCATAGTCGAGATGGATCTTTATTCATTTTCTATGCAAAAATAAATGTTAGGCAACGTAATTATTTCGTAACTATTGCCATAAAACGTTCAGCGACATTGTCACATATTATGAAAACGAATTCCTGCAAAAATACGCGGTTTATTGTCATTATTTGGAGGCTGCGGCTGAATACAACATTTGAGTAGAATCGAACACAAATGTGCGTAGCTATACACAAGATCTAAGGCGGAATGGTGCTTCTATTCATTTGGCGAGCCGATTCCAGAAAGTTGTACTGTCACTTTCAGTTTGTTATATTGCAAACGGATCACACTGTTGTCACGAGCCTCTCTTTCTTCTTATGTCTTTTTTCCGATATCAGTGCTCTAACCAGGGTCTATCCTATCGTAGACTCGCTGGAGTTGTCTAGTGGGTTTCTATACGGTCCTTCAACACTGCTCTAACCAGGGTCTATCCTATCGTAGACTCGCTGGAGTTGTCTAGGGGGTTTCTCTACGGTCCTTCATATATTATAACTCAACACAGTCTTTCATTTTCCTTTGTATAATATCATCTACAACAATCTCATTTTATTTCATATCTATAACATGTATCATCTAGTTATGATTTCTCGTATCTCATTATTCGCCTCACTATTTCAATGTGTTATAACTTATAACAATTCTACTAATATACTAATTTCCTTCACTTTATCAAACTATTCTAATAGATATTAGCCAAGACAATCGTTTCTTAAAAGGCCTAATTATCTTCCGTTCACGTATTTAATACGACTTTAATATTTAAGAGTTAATACTTCTTTAAATATTAATTTTTCTAACTATCATAGAAACAGTTTATATTATAATAGTGAGTTACATATTTCCTTAACGCCTCCATGGCTGGATAAAAATGCACTAATTTCTTCATAATTTTTCATTTCTTAAATAGCAGAATTAACATCTATAACAGACATTACGGCCCCAAACATCTGTGATGTTATACAATATTATTACGTGTGTATATGTCATCAAGAGAGGCAGCGATTATCCTACATAACTGACCAGCTGCCATCGTCTGTCAAACTTATTTTGTTCCCGCGCAAACAGAGAACGGATAATTTAGGCGCGAACATAATAGCAGACGATTATACATAATACATAATACTCATAATATTACATGGTTAACAATGTGTCATATATATAAATAAATAAATGTATTTATATAATACATTTCTATTTATATATGACAATAATTTATTCGTGCAAATATATTGTTTGTTTTTTCTATCTTTTGCACACTGTTTACTAACAGAAACTAATTATTCGAATTGCAATGGACGACTGTGCAGTAGCAGTATTATGTGTACGTAAAATTCCAAATGTTATAATAGTTTTTATCCCATATCCCATAGTGTCGATTTATTTAGCGTCTCTATCGGTTGCCTAGCAATACCAATCCTGGTCAGGCTCCAGCGATTAAGAAGTACATTGGTGCACCAACCTCCTAAAAAAACTGCAACTGTTTCATATAAAGTGACACGGTCTGAGCGGGGCTCGAACCCGTGACCATCAGTGATGATAGTTTACAGTGGTATATAAGTCAACGACCTTGACCACTCGACCTACCCGTATCTAAAATGACTAATCTCTTCAGGAGGCGTCGCTCATATGGGCAACCGGTAGCGACGATAAATAAACGTAAAACACACACATTCCTATAGAAGCTGTAGACTACAAGCAAAACAAGTTGATATATTAATTATAAATCACTACAAATTTCGATTAGTGGTAAATGGACCGCTATTCCCTCTGTGACTTGCATTTAATTATCGTCTGCAAATATTGTGATTTGCTTAGATAGAACTAGAGGCATTCGTTTACAAGTTATGATTTGTTGTAAATGGACCGCTATTCCGTTGCTAATCGTAGGTACATATTGGAAGTCGTGACAACGCAGTGGTAGAGCGGTCGCTTCAGGTGCGAAAGCCCGGAGTTCAAGCCCTGATGGAGCCGTAACGAGTGTGCTCTTAGGCAAGGCATTTGCATTCCACGTTGACTCTTCTCTCTCTCTCTCTCTCTCTCTCTCTCTGCTTCTCTCTCTCTCTCTCTCTCTCTCTCTCTCTCTCTCTCTCTCTCTCTCTCTCTCTCTCTCCTCTCTCTCTCTCTCTCTCTCTCCTCTCTCCTCTCTTCTCTCTCTTTCTCTCTCTCTCTCTCTCTCTCTCTCTCTCTCTCTCTCTCTCTCTCCTCTCTCTCTCTCTCTCTCCTCTCTCTCTCTCTCTCTCTCTCCTCTCTCTCTCTCTCTCTCTCTCTCTCTCTCTCTCTCTCTCTCTCTCTCTCTCTCTCTCTCTCTCTCTCTCTCTCTCTTCTCTCTCTCTTCTCTCTCTCTCTCTCTCTCTCTCTCTCTTTTTGTCTCTCTCTCTCTCCTTGTCTCTCTCTCTCTCTCTCCTCTCTCTCTCTCGCTTCTTCTCTCTCTCTCTCTCTCGCGATGTATTCCAGGTATCGAGAGTGATTAATATAAATGGCAATAAATTGTTTCGCAATCGAGCTCAAATAAATATGTATGAACATAATTATAGTGATGTGTTCAGATGGAGTTGAATATAATAATATGATAAATCCTTTGTTTCCCCGTTTTAACGTGCATGCAAAACATAGTTGCCGCATGTCGTTAATGAAGCTCATTCAAATGAGTAATAATAATAATGATTATAATAATAATAATAAATAATAAAAAAATAAAAAATAATAAAGTAATAATAAAAGTAATAATAATAATAACGGATGTCCGATTAGCGCAGTGCTTCTCACCAATGCAACCCGGGTTCAATCCTCGGACCGGGAAGCATGTGAGATGGTACGATGGTCGCCAGGTCGGACAGGTGGGTTTTCTCCGGGTACTTCGGTTTCCTTCCACACGAAGGACCACATTTACGCTTTCATCCGTGCCAACGAGAGTAATTAATATAAGTTGTTAGAACTTGCTTCGAAATCGTTGTAAAATAAATAAAGTTTCATAAATAATAATAATATTGACTTTATTTAAGAAAACCAATACCCTATTCAGAAACATTCAAAGGATGGAATCGGAGAAGTATCAATGTAAAATTTTCGAGGAACTAGATTATGCGACAGAGATCGATTATCGATTATTCTGGAAACTCGGAAAACAAAGCAAACGCACACGATCATTGTGCTCTGAACTAGTTGCGAACGGGATATGATATTCACAAGACGTTTTACAAGGGTACTACTTGATTCTCAGTTCTGGTCAATTTATGGACATCATAAGTGTGTCAATCACACTGGAAGAATTGTAACAAGTTATTACCCGCACTTAAGAAATGCAAGGCTCCTGGTTTGAACATATGATCATCATCATTAAACGGTTTAAATACAATAGTTGTGTTCAATAAGATCAAAGATCGACTTTATAAGGTTGCAAAACAACAAATAAATTGCCTATGTAATACATAGTAAAAAGTAAAAACATACGGTCTGTTCATTTATATTTCCAATCTTTCATTTCTTCTGATACCACATCCACTGTGAAGAGGTATTCAAATCAGTCTGAAACACACCAAGAATATTTCACATTTTAAGTTTGAAATAGCCAGTGCTCACCTGTGAATAACGTCACTGTGTTTACACACTGTATTCTTCCGCCAAATTATACATTAGACCAACCTTCACCTTGCAATGGCCTGCATTCTTATACCACATCTTTTCTACACATCAACTAGTCTGAAGTATTCTCAAGTCACATAATTTCTCAAGAAACACAATTATATTATTTATTGGGACTACATTCGAGTGGACCGCGGATGCACGTCTGCCTATTTACGTATATACAACCTATAAGTATTGTATTGAAGTGCAGTGTTGTATGGGCATTCTCTTGGGTTCGAGCTCTGTCGTATGGTGATGGGCGGATCACTGTACCGGCCCAATTACTGTACTGACCACATCACGATTGTCATTCTTACGGCGGTGTTTGGGTCTATGATTCATACTGCCACTTTTATCGCTAATCCAATCACTCACTTATATACTGTAATGGTGTAGATATCATGATAAAATATGTTCTTATCCAATTACTAGAATCATACTTATATCTATATATGTATTAATATTTATTTATATTTCCATATATTATTGTCATATGTAAATGTTTAAAATTGCATCTGTAATTGTGAAGCGCAATAGAATAATTTATAATTTTTGTGCTATATAAATGCTATGTATTTGTATTTATTATAATTTGATGTATATATATATGTGTTTGTATTTATTATAATTTGATGTATATATATATGTGTTTGTATTTATCATAATTTGATGTATATATATGTATTTGTATTTATTATAATTTGATGTATATATATGTATTTATTATAATTTGATGTATATATATGTATTTATTATAATTTGATGTATATATATGTATTTATTATAATTTGATGTATATATATGTATTTATTATAATTTGATGTATATATATGTATTTATTATAAT
>JABXNX010000022.1:1050066-1072158 GCA_014843695.1 Archivesica marissinica | reverse complement strand
ACATCTGCCACCACCCTCAATGAATAGGTAGACATCTGCCACCACCCTTAATGAATAAGTAGACATCTGCCACCCCCCCTCAATGAATAGGTAGACATGTCACATCTGCCATCCCCCAATTGAAATTGTTGCCAGGACAGGGATGTGGAAATGCTATGCCCGCCTCGTACAATTTATTGCACGGACAAGTGAAATTTTGCATCTCAGTTGGCCACGGACAAGTAGAGAAAAAAAGTTGGTAATCATAAAAAAATACTCACGAAAAGCATATGTTATTGTATACATGCTTATAACACGATGCTGCTTAAACCAATTAATTTGCCGGAAATGGAAACAGCGAACCATATTGGGTTATGTATAAAACGTTTACCAAGTCCCGATAAAGGCGACATGTCAGCGGACGATATCCAATCCGTGACGGCTCTTCGTCAATGTTTTTTTGTGCCGGATGTTTACAAATTATTAAATGGAACGGTGTTTAATCAAACAACCAAAGGCAGGGCTAGGCCCAAGTAAAATTGAAACTATTACAAAGAAAATCAATGGCTGATCGGGACAGTGTGAAAACGCGGGTTTGTAGAATCGTGGGTTACCGATTTACCTTGGCTGAAAGCAGACGACCCTAATAACGTTACTTGTCGTATATGCACTCAATACCACTAGCTGGCAGACAAATCGTCTGGTCTATTTAATGGCAAAAATTGGGTAGGTGAGATACATTGATAGTGAGTGCATCAGGCTAAATAGTTGGACGAGGTCGAAAACAAATTGCCAGCATTACACCATATTGATATTTGATTGTCGGATCGGAATACTTTCGGCATTTTGACAACTTTCCTAGTTCCCGAACGAGGAGATCAGCATTGAATAAGCAGTATCAGAGGACACTTGAAGCAACCACCTAATACCAGTAGCTTAAAACTGAACATAGCTTAGGTAAGCAAACAAAGAAATATTCATACCTTGGAGGTCTGTCGCTGCCAAATCCACCGCCACCAGAGCTACCAAACCCTCCTTTACTTCCAAATCCACCACCACTATTACTGTCTCCATTTTCCACTTTACTACCAAATCCTCCATTGCCACCTCTCCCCCCACCAAAACCACCTCCTCTTCCCCCACCAAAACCTCCACCTCTTCCCCCGCCTCGACTTCCAAAACCACCACCACTTCCTTCAGAGTTGTTTGTATTTTGAGATCCAAATCCACTACTTTTGCTACCCCCAAATCCATTTGGTTTGCTATCACTACCACCAAATCCCCCTTTACCACCCCCAAACCCATTCACTTTAGAGTCTCCTGATCCATCATCATCTTGTCTCAGTACACCACGACCAAAACCTTTCTTTGGTGCCTCTCCACTGTAAAACAAACATGCATATGAATTATTGTCAAGTAATTAATCTATTTGTTTTATTAAACCAGGTTTTCATGTCGTGAATGTTCATGTCTCTTTCAACATCTTTGTTAGAAAATGACCCACGCGTTTCAGTTTTCCAACAGACTGATTAAATTATGACTGATTAAATTATGATTATTTGTGAGCAGACGCAATTAGTCAGTGATTGAGATGCAGTCTATCGTAAACATCTTGTCAGCAGACGTTTTCATCAGTTTTATTTACTTTCGTTTCAGACAATGGATTAATTGCCGTTTTTTATTTTTGATATGTCATTCCAGAATTTGCATTCACCCCATCAAACTAGCCATTTAATCCCACTTGCCCGTACTAATTACTTACTCGCTATAGCATGCAGAATTAAACACCCTTGATTGGATGTACCTGTAACCTATCTATCTATGAGGTAGTACATGGTAACAGCTGTCCCTAGACAAAATAAGTGTGATGCAACAACGGATGTTGAAACAACTGTCCGAGACGCATATTCTGAAGGCGATGGTGTACACAGGGTGTGGCAAACAATTGCAAAAAACACTGTCGACAATAATGATTCAAATCATAATGGAAGAATGTGTAGTAGCATTGCTACATGTACTAGAAACGTAATATTTCAAATTATATATTATTCCATACGATATACACATGTACAAATGTAGTGTCACTTTAATGTTATAAAACGACTCTGATTAACTAGAAGACAGTCCGAGACGCAGCCATATCCCCCGTAGAATAGAGCCAGCTGGCACAAATCTTAAGTTGTATGTGTGGCATTGATCAGCCATGGCTGAAACATGTACAGTAGACAGTCTTCTCAAAAGACTAGTCACGGTTATATAATTCTACAAGCCACCATTTTAAATAGAAAACCGTAAACGGTGCTACGTCAAGTGTTTCAAAACAGAAAGTAGAAAATCCGTAAATTCAAGAAATGAGCGAATATTCGTTTAGAAGATCAGTTTGCCAGCAATAAATATTACAACGTACCCAAATCCGGTCTGTGAAGCCTGCAAAAAAGAACACATCGTCGGTATACCTCATACATGTATGGCAAACACATGCAATGTAATCAAAAAAATAAGTTAATAATACGACAAGAAATGACATAAATAGAACATGTTTGCCATATATACCACCTTGTTATACTTTATTACATCCCTAATTGCTGGGTAAATCCATTTCCCACCCGATTCCAATTATACAAATATGAATAGTTAATTAGTTATACAGAATTGTTATTCGTATGATAATTGTCTTTATTGTGAAACAGACATATCCATTCTCTTTAGTGTGAAACGGACAACGAAACGCGAGTATCCATAGTTATTGGTGTGAAACACAGACACAACGCCATACAAATATCCATTCTCTTTAGTTTGAAACGGACAACGAAACGTGAATATCCAGTTATTGGTGTGAAACACAGACACAACGCCATACAAATATCCATTCTCTTTTAGTTTGAAACGGACAATGAAACGTGAATATCCAGTTATTGGTGTGAAACACAGACACAACGCCATACAAATATCCATTCTCTTTAGTTTGAAACGGACAACGAAACGTGAATATCCATAGTTATTAGTGTGAAACACAGACACAACGCCATACAAATATCCATTCTCTTTAGTGTGAAATGGACAACGAAACGTGAATATCCATAGTTATTATTAGTGTGAAACATAGACAACGAAAAATGACTGTGTGAGAGTGCAGTGATAAGCTGATACATCAGTGTCCATCAGTTTAAGTCCTATATGATGTATGATGTTATGCCAATCACTAGTTGGTTTACACTTGCTTCACTGCTGTTTTATGACGATTTCTCTTGCTGCCAGGTCAATCGGCAATGATGACAATTTATTAAGTTATTAAACTAACCAGATACGATACCAACGCAAGCACAAGACATTCTCAGCATCATCATCAGGGACTGAATTTTAAACAATTTATTAAACATTACAAATATATTAAATTTTGACAAATAAAATTAGTCCATCCCTATAGCAATAAAGATTAGTATACAAGGCATCTCAGTTCGAACATATCGTATACATGTACTTACAGGTGATTCATCCCAATCATCTGACATGGCTCTGAAATATAAATGAACCAATTACGGGTTTGTTTTCAGGGGTGGCAAAATCAATAGCCAGTCGTACATTTCTAGGTCCGGGCTTGTATATTTTTTAATTCTAGTTGCAGTGTTTTCTTCAGAATGCGTTTCTTGCGTTTTTGACGCAATGAAATGGCCAGAGACGCAATGAGAATCATTGAATGCATTTACTGTGACGCAACAATATTTTGATAGCGGATTGTTATTATGAACCTTTCTGCGTGGATAAAATGTACCGGTTCTGTGCAATGGCTGGGCGTCTTCACAAAAGAAATCAGACTGAATTATTTTACCCCAGCTTATTACTTGATCATGAAATGGTATTCTACATAGTAGTCAGTGTTATGTTCTTCTATAAACATTTCTCACCTGTTCTGTAACAATTTTATGCACACAGTACTTACAACACACTTATAAATTAATATAGTTTTAATATACCGACTCGTAACTGAGTACGAATGAACGGTGTACGGTAACCGAGTACGAATGAACTGTGTACGAACAGCCATTTTGATTTTAGAAAATTGCAAATACAAGCTAATTAATCTTCAGTGAGCGCAAATGCATATTTGCATTTATTCCAAACCACAATACTGTATCTATTTATACCTCAATCGAGCTTGAGAGGACACACTTTGCAATATTTTAATGTTTTTTTTACTCTGCATGAATTACGATTACGACGGCGGGAAGTGGAATATTGGTAATAGTTATGTTTGATTACTTCGCTTGTCAGGTGAGACTTGTCATGTCACTCGGATGCGAGCCAAATACACAGGATATACGTCAAATTACATTCTTGGAAGTGCCCAGAATGAATAGAATACTGATATATCTATCATAAAATACCAATTTCATTAGCGTATATGGCCGTTTTGGACAAATTTATGATATTTGAAATTTTCACTTTCGATTTTGAACTGTAAATATATACTGCGTAACAGCCAAATGGGCATATACGCCATATTTGGTCATATCTCCTCCCACTTATGCAAATATTTCAATCGGAAAGCCTTTGCTCTGTTCATACAAGACCGTAATACACAGGACATATTTTGGAGTTAGTTTTTTATCGGAACACCGATTGCGCAATAATGCGCAGTAAAGATGCGTGGTGGTTGCTAGATAGACTGCAGAATTCAAACAACGGTATGTTGTGTATATTATGATTTAACAACAATGCACACATTTATAACCATTCATGTCCGGACAGATCAGGGCGGAAAGTGCTATGCAAAAGTGAGCAAGACATCGAAATAAAAATTATGTAGAGGTCTTATATATACCATTTTTTAAACCACTTGTAAATAGACTTTATTGCACCGCCACCATGACAGTGCCAGTATTCACCAGAATCGTGACGGTACTATAGAAGAAGACGGGGTACAAAAAGAGTATTATCCACACATTGTGACATTGGTTTTCCTCCTTTGGATCATTTTTCAAAGCAATGTCGGTCTATCTCTCGACCTCTAATGTCCACCTATTGGGAAAACAAACACTGCGTATACCGTTTCTGATTAATGTCTGTATTATGGATTTTGACTGTGTGTAAATATATCGTATATTTAATTATTCTTCAATAGTAACCGTATATCTATTTTTAGCACGTGGGATTTTTTAGAGGCAACAAATTTCTGCAGGACTATAAAAAAAATGCGTGCGTGCAGGAAACCAGATTAATTCTCTAGAATATGACAACAGTTATTTTGAATTATTCAATCACAAAATACACCACACATGTACAACATAACTACCTGTAATATTGGTATTAATACTGCAACCTAGTCAACAACAGTCTACCTTATTGATGTCTTCCCGCGATATTACGCACGTTCCTTACCACGTGACTTCCGGTCTTCTGGGCTAACTACAGTATCGGACCGGATTGGCGGTATGCCTAAAGTGCGGAAATGACGGAAATGACCTCATTTCCGCGGAAATGACATTGACTAAACAGCGGCAATGAGTCTAATGTCATTTTCGCTAGTGTTGGTAAGGGTCGAACGTGTTTATAAAAGTCACTTCCGTGAAAATGAGCTATGACTAAACAGCGGAAATGAGGACAATGTTATTTTCACTACGAAAATGACTTTTTTAACAGGCAAATAAACGAATTATGAATTTGTGTGAGTACGGTAACGGATTTAGTGAGATGTATGCATGCATTTCTGTAGTAATGTTAACGTTAGCTATTTTCCTGATCGGCATTGTAATAATTAGCGGACTGGTTCCTTTTATCAGTGTCGGTAAGGGTCGACGTGTTTATAAAGTGATTTCCGTGAACAATAGAATTATTTAGTGGCCGGTGATCATCAAAGTATTTGACTAGTACGATGTTAGCGATGGTGGCTTAGCGCAACTACTCAATTAAAAGCGGCAGTCGTAAGAAAATTCAATTATTTAATCACGATGATTCAACTATGCCAATCAAGATCATCAATCGGCACCAAACTGCTTTAATCATCATGGCGTTGAAACTTGGCGGAGTACATAATTGGAAGTAATTAATTCGTGGAGCCAATATTTATAGACCGTGAAATCACAGCAATGTACATTTTCACATTGTTCACAATGGGGAAACGTTATGCTTGTACAACGTGTGATTTGCGATGTGTGTCGGATTGTATTTACTGCCAGGTAATATATTTATTTAAGTCAATTTACATCTGAATATCCG
Organism: Archivesica marissinica; assembly: GCA_014843695.1. NCBI lineage: Eukaryota > Metazoa > Mollusca > Bivalvia > Venerida > Vesicomyidae > Archivesica > Archivesica marissinica. The sequence goes on along the minus strand of JABXNX010000022.1, from coordinate 1,065,963 downwards.
CGATTGCGGTCAGTAATTAGCAGGTTGACGCGTGCCAGCATCGACTGATCGCAACAGGGGGCTTGTCCACATGCACCAGATAATCGCACCAGATAATTGCACAAGATAAGCGTATTATTTTATCTTCGTGTTTTTGTTTGTTTATTTCTCCTCAGTTTAATATGAAGAGCAAGAACATGTTATTGCAACTTATATGTAAAATATACAACTACACAGTATTATGAATATGTAACATTTATGGTTTTGATTACAGATGTGTGGCAATTGGATGCATTTTGCGTGCGAAGATATCAACCGCGACGAGTCACGCGAATGGCAGAATGTACCACTGGGTACATATGTACTGACTGCCGAACGGACGAAACTGATGCCTTCGACTACAAGATGGGCTTGCATCGTTTGAACGAGGTAAAGTAACCATCAATACCAATTAAATAATTATAGTGGAAAGAATATTTACCAAGATGCGATAGCCTGTCTTCACTTGGAATAATACCGGAATGAACAGCAAATAAACATACTAGTTAAACAGGCCCCCGCGACGACAGTCTGTCTGTCCATCCCTGTTTACGAATGAGCATATGTTACTATTAAATGCCCACGTGTCACTATAATAAAATATATCGTATCGTATAAGAATTCGATGTTGACGATATTTCCAAAATAATGGGGAAAATACTGTTATTACCACCATGCGAAGAAATAAATAATATATATACGTTAAATCCCATATTAATACAGTTATCCCCTAACTTTATATTATATCTCGTATACTTTATGAGATAGCTTATATACTAATTTAAAGGAGATGCATTATATTACATGAGATATCTACTATCGTTCAGACTTTGGCCGTTTTTGGGATATCTTATATAAATATTTCCTGCAATGATATATCTCCTAAACTATATAAGATATCTTCTAAAGTATATAGGATATTAGCCTACCTTTATATACTACGAGAGTCTATACTTTCAGGCCGCGCAATTTGGTCTGCAGAAGTTACAGACAGCAGTGCAGAGAGAAGAATTATTCTTGAAGAAAACGGACCTAAACTCGTCACTACACCAAGATTTCGCCCAACATATGCACGATGTTGTAGCGAATTCTACTCGTACAATGTATCATACCACGGGCAAAGTAGCTCTTCTAACATCTGCCGATGGTGACTGTCTTTTTAACGCGTTTTCAATTTGTTTGACGGGGGATGAGTCGCGCAGTGTTGAAATGAGGTATCGCTGTTGTGTAGAAATGGTATCGTGCCCTGAAAAAGTTCATCGTCATCGTGCATTCCATAAACTGGATCAGATGTCGCCAGACTATGACGCGGACTGTGTACAGTGTACTAAATCAGGCAGTTTTTCATCTGTTTGGCGAATTATGGCATTGTCCAATCACCTCAAAATTCCAGTTGACTCAGTGTTTCCAGCAGTTAATGGCACTAGAAATATATATTTTAAGTCGTTAAACGTCACGTTCCGACCACCATTTGCGGCTCCGGAGAAGGGTAGAATAACAATAATGTGGACAAACACGAGACAACCGCCCGCCAACTCCTTCGTTCGAAAAGCACCGACCAAGAAAGAATGGTACCCGAATCATTTTGTTCCACTCGTTAACGTCGTGCCATCAGCGTCTTCGTCTACGGTCAAAGTCAACGCGCTACCAACGGTCGCGCCACCAACTTCTACAATTAACGTCAGCGCGCCACCAACGTCCTTGTCTACCGTTCACGTCAGCGCGCCACCTTCGCCTACGGTCGACGTCAACGCGCCACCAAAGGTCGTGCCACGAAAGAAGAAGACGACGCCACCTGTTGTCCCGAACGTACCCTTCCCAATCACAAAATCCCCGCATAATGAACTAGTGATCGTGTCACCATTTTCATCTCCCAACATATATTGTCATCTTGGTATTGAAACTGAAGGGCATCATGACTCGCCATTTCCCTCCCCAAAGTTGAATCTTGTGGATAATGACAATGATGTGTCCACTCACACAACTAATGTAAAACCGGACAAAACGGAGAACAAATGTGAAATTACGCATGTGTCACCGCTTCCTCCCCCCAGCACATACTCACGTGTGGATAGGGATATCGAAACTATTATGGAGAATAATAGTTCGTGTTCGGCACCCAAAATGGACTATGCATTCAAGCTGCCCACTATTTCTGAAGTTTCTGAGACAATATCAGATAATCCATATGAACTGTCATTTTGTGAACGAAATTCAGATATGGATGACTCGGCTGGTGAACGAAATGATGAACATTCAGATTTGGATGACTCAAATGAAGATATTGAGTTTACTCCAGGTCTACTCACGTTTTGTGTACGCGACATTTAAAACAAAATGTAAATAAACAAATGGAGGATAAGGTTGGACTACCCATGAAAGACAGACAGGACATTTTAAATAAAATATTTGGAGATGATGGTATAGTTTCTGCAAGAGATATCGATACTTATACCACACGTGTTACTAGGCTACGAGACATGGTGGATGCCAAAGATAAAAATGGAAAAAAATTCCGGCCTTATTTGGACGAAAAATTACTGCCCCTTTTAGAAAAACATGTTATCGAACCGGCTAGAAAAGGGAAAGTAACAACCAACTGGACGAATAACAATTCCGAAAGTGTGAACCATGTTATAAAGTCAGCAACTAACTGGAAATTACAGGACCTACCCAAATTTATTTCGACCCTAGAAAACATTATTTTAAATGAACAAATGGAAAAGCTTCGTGCAATCAGAGATTCCGGTATGTTTTGGACACAAAATTTATCCACCACCTCGTTGACATCGACCATTGGACCAACTTGACGAATGAACAACAGGCACGGCGGGAAAGACGATTTATGACGGACAAAGGGAAATCAAACCCTAACTTGGTGATTTCCACAGACGGAACCAGAACATTATTGAAAACACCAACAGCAGGCAAAAAACCACATCAAGTAAAACGTAAAAGAGCCGAACGGTCAGTTACACCAAATTCCAAACGACGGCTAATTAAATGTTAGATGTGGAACGTATGCAATTGAAATAGAGACAGGACAAACATAATCGCATGCATGCATATGTACAGGGCTCCAGATAAGCCGGGTTTTTTTCTCACTTTTTTATTTTAAGACAGAAATTTGGTGTTCTCCAGGTTCGTCACGACAATCCTAAAGAAAATACTAAACCACCATGTTGTGTTAAAAACAGCCTATCCGGAGCTCTATGTGTAGATTATATATAGAAACAGTTTATATTATGAAATGCCATGTTTTTATAGCACATGTAATAAATTCTTCACCTCTTTGAATACTCATATTTTGTGTTTTGTTCCATTCATAATTCCGTTGTTATCGCTGAAATCACAAAGTTATGCTGGTATCGAGAATTCATAAGGTCGATTTGACGAATAAACAATTCAATATCGCTATTCGTCATTCACTATTTGTCATTAGAACACTGATAATGGTTCTTCAGATCCCGATGATGTAGACAAATCTACAATGAGCCATGGAATATGCTGATTTGATTAATTAATAAGGTCCTCTGTTCTGTGAAATAGTATGCTGGTTAGTCTTTTCTCATTTTTACGGAAATGACGTTATAAACATGTCGACCCTTACAGACACTAGTGAAAATGACATTAGACTCATTTCCGCTGTTTAGTTAATGTCATTTCCGCGGAAATGACCTGGAGAAAGTCATTTCCGTGATTTCCTTATTGAGATACAGTAATAAAGTATATCTTGCACACAAATACTTTTACCAGATCGACCAGTTACGATAAATAAACAGTATTTTATTTTCAATATTAATAAAACGAACAGCGAAATTGATTACAAATATAATTCACCCAATAGCGAAAATGACATTGAACTCATTTCCGCTGTTTATAAACACGTCGAGTCATTTCCGCACTTTAAAAGCCATTGACTAAACAGCGGAAATGAGTTCAATGCCATTTTCGCTATTTTGTTAGAGATGATACTTTGGTTAACTAACTACCGTGCTACATGCATAATAAATTACAATAAACCACCAAATATATATACCGACCATATCTGAGCCGAGTTGAATATTACATATACATTTCCGCTGTTTAGTCAATGTCATTTCCGCGGAAATGACTTTGAGAAAGTGATTTCCGTGAATTCCGCGGAAATGACCTCCGCGGAAATGAGGTCATTTCCGTCATTTCCGCACTTTAGGCAGACCCCCAGATTGGTACTGGGCTTAATTAATACAGTAAAACCGGTCTGTAAAGACATGAAACATGATAGTCAATCAAATAGATCCTGGTAAAGACACCTAAATCGGTTGTTAACAGAACATGCATTGATAATGTCTTGTCGCGAGATCAACAATGCCGATATTTAGAGACAGGATTTATATGTGCTGATTCAGCTATGTACATTCAAATTACGACTCTTTACTTAACACGACAAATATATAATTTGTTCTTTTTATGACGAGATGATATGGAATATACGTTTAACACAGTATATATAGTTACATATTCGTTTCACCCACCTACCACAAGGTTTGTTTATGTTCTTGTAGAACAGGTCATATCCCCATGTGTAGGCCTACGATAACAACATTTGTAGTGACAGTTAAAATAGCAGACTTTTTTAGTAGGTACGTAGATCTGGAATTATTGAATACTGAAAGTCAACGATAACTCTGAATTCAATTACACGTTTGAATACTGGGAGTCAAAGAAGACGCTCTTAATGGAGGTGGAGGTCAATGAATACTCTGACTGCTGAAGTCGATGACAAGTTTGAATGCTTGAAGTGAACGATGAGTTTCAATGCTTGAAGTCAATGAAGTCTTGGACTGCTGGAATCCAATGATTACTTTGAATGCTGTCAATCAATGTCGATTGGTATTTACCACATGCGTTTGAAGTGTTATGACTTTAATATCAATGTCCGGATTCAAAAACATAGATCAACGTCCGGATAACGATTACGTGATAACGGGGGTCAATGTGAATGATCATGAAGCCAACAAGGCAGCGAGGAGGTGATCCAAGACAGAGTTATCATTATTAGCAAACTACTGAGTTTGACACTTCGCGGTTAGAATGTAATCCCACAGTCTGGTAGTTTTTCGTTCTTCACATGTTTGATCTTGACAGTATTTGAGTTGCACAAACACATTTAACACGTGACTCACTGCTTCAACTGAATGTATATAAAGTTGTTCGGCCATAATCGGACACATATTCACATAAATGATCGAACATGGTTTCGTAAGATAGGCTTGGAAACAGTTGTGCAGATTTTAATATACATGTAGTTGTTCTAAATTAAATGAAGGTATTTTTGGACTAATAATGTAACACCAATTTGGTTATTTTGCTTTCATTCCAGGTGTGTGTTATATTCAGCAGAACATTCGTCTCGTTTATTTGATACCAAGCATTCTTTGTTGATTTATTAACAAACGCTTGCGAGTATAAGACGCTAGATCTTAATACTCAAGATCTTATAAATATTTTGGAGACGTTAACATAACAGCAGATGCGGAGAACTTGGCTGAGTATCTCACTAATTGATGGTATAGTTTGTGTACATCTCTAGTAGATATGGTGAATGTGTAGCTAGCGTAAAGATAGAATAAAATACAATGTAGAATATAAATTTCTTAGGAAAATGGTTGACATTGAAGCACAAAAGTCTAAACGTACATATTGCAAATTGAGTTTTTATCAGATTGCAAATGTTGATCAATCTCAGTTTTTTAAGCAGTTATCAGAGGTGGGATTAGTAAAACGAACTAGAATTATAATCCATTGTAAATTGTGAACAGTGATATATGGCCATACAACATCGTACATCAACTCAGTTGATATTGTAGTTTTGATAATATATCGGACGATTCTCCGCTCAACGATTTACAAAGTGCAGCAGGTCCATTTAATGACGGTATTCCCATTCTTGACTCGGACATTGCTGTTAACATGCCAATCGTCGTACAGCCTGTAGCTGGGCTGTGATAGTGATACAATTCATACTGACGTATTACAAAAAGGTTACATCTATAGTGCTTTACAATGCATTTTTAAATTTAAACTTTATTGATTTTACAACAATTGCGAAGCAAGTTTTAACAACTTATATTAATCACTCTCGTTGGCGCGGGTGAACGCGTAAATGTTGTCATTCGTGTGGGAGGAAACCAGAGTACCCGGAGAAAACCCACCTATCCAATCTGGCGACCACCGTACCATCTCACATACTTTCCGGTCCGAGGATCGAACCCGGGTCGCATTGGTGAGAAGCGAGCGCACTAACCAGTGCGCTAATCGGACAATGCATGTTTTAATATTGGTACCATTTTTACAGCATGGGGTAGATGTGTCATCCCCCGATAGTAAATCATATACTACTGAACCAAGATATAGAGGATATTTGTGTTTATTAGTGTAAGATAGGATTTTATTTCATCGAGTGATCAACAAAATATGTATTTCCACGAGTGGCGTTACACAAATCTTTTTCTTTTATGATTTCCAATAACTGTGGCTAATATAATATTTGTGTTAAAATTGTATTCATTTTAACTGTCCCTGTCTGGAGCCTCATTGCACTACATGACACAACTGCACAACCACTTCTGAACGTCAATAATAAGAAATAGTTCCGGTATAATTTCAAATTAATGTCTGTAGCATATGCTTATGTTCATTTGGTAAACAGTGTTTTTTGCGATAAAACAAACTCGAAACCGAAAGTAGGACTTTCCGAGTCTGCAAAGTATAATATTAGTATGTGTAGCAGCATTGCTACCCATACGTAAAATTTGAATTTTTCAAATATCTTTTATTTCATACGATGTAATGCTGCTTTAACACAAAGCAACACACAAAGGTATGAGTTACGTAATTCAGATATCCATGAGACTACATATAGTAGAATGGGATAATGGCTACCGAAAGATGCCGTCCTACAAATGGCAATGGTGTGTTCTATATTTACATTTCGGTAGCATTTTCACAGAGAATGTGCTTTTATTTCAGAAAATTGTAATTGATTTAAAAAAATTGTATTTTCCTACATGCATTCATGCGTTATTATTGTGTGACATTAAGTAAAGACACACACATTTCTTAGAATATTCATGACATACATGTATAGTGTTTTGAATTTATTTTGGCAGTTGAAACGCTTCTCTAGAAGATTCTTAACGTATTATTTAACGTCGCTACCGGTTTACCGACGGGCAGTTTACCTAACAACATCTTTCCTGGGCAGGCTCCAGCGTTAACCAGTACTTGATGCACCAACCTCCGTAAGAAACTGCCACCTTTTTCATATAAACAAACACGGTCTGCGCGGTGCTCGAACCCGTGACGCTCAGTGATGATGGGTTACAGTGGTATACAAGTCAGCGACCTTAACCTCTCGACCACGGAGGCGGGTTCTAAGAGCTAGAATAGGCATGCTTAATATATAATAGGGCATGCTACGGGTGACAACTCTGCCAAGCTTGTTGATTGCATGTAGTGAACAGTTATTCCTCTGACACTATACGAGATATAGAACTCTGGTGCTAATTGATAGTATCTTCTAATTGATTTAATGAATGACAATATGCATGTACTATTTATCAATGCTGACGTTATGGTATCTGATATATAAGATGAGACTATAATAAAGATTAAATCCGGATCGTTGACCCAGCTAGTGGTTAACACGCCGGACTCATAGTCCAGTCGCCCCATGTTCAATCCCCGCTACACCATACGAGGTATATCTTTAGAACTAAGGAGACTTTAAACTGTGGTATCGTGTCGGTGTCTTTCATTGTGCACGTAAAAAGACCCATATGAGCTTCTGAAATGGGGCTCTGTCTGTATCGTTGCAGTATATTCGAATATCTAAACTTAGTGGAAGTCGTGATAGCGCAGTGGATGCGTTTGCTTCCGGTGTGAATGGTCCGGAGTTCGAGCCCCGCTGGAGCCGTTACGAGTGTGCCCTTAGGCAAGGCATTTACATTCCACGTTGCCTCTTCTCTCTCCCTCGGCGATGGATTCCATCAGGAATGAGGTCTCGAGAGTGATTAAGATAAGTTATAAGAACATGTTTCGCAATCGAGCTAAAATAAATTTGTATACACTAAACCGGTTAATGTCTTCAGAGGGCATCGCTTATGTGGGGAACAGGTAGCGATGTTAAATTAACGCGTTCACACAAAACCAGATTCATCATACACACCCTTACTTCCACCACAACATAAAAAAGGTTCTTAATTGTTATTAATACGACATGTCGGGAAGAGATGCGAGGACTAATTAACCTGTTCAACTGGTCGGTGAACGAGTTTCAAATATAAACGCTAAAATAACATGAATACTAAATTATCTTGAATGAAATTATGGCTAAATTACATCAACTCATCAATTATATAGTATTTACTTTCAGGATCTTCTCAACTGTCTTTTCATAATGCAAAGTCTAGCTTCTCTAGTTACGGTTGAACAGGTGTTAAAACGCGCTCCTATACGCTGCTTGTATAGCCGTTAATGACGTAAAGCATAACACATGTAGTAGTTTACTATCGTCTGACTAGTAAAGTTATATAAAGTCTATCGTAACCGATTAAGCCCACATAACTACTGTTAACGATTGTGCTGTAGGCATGTGGGCAGGGTGTTAATAAAGCTGTGGTGTGTATGTGTGCTTTTCTTCTGCTGCTGACAGACTTGAAAACCGCAATATTAACCGGATACTAGTGGTGAAAAGCATAAACAGGATACATTACAATGTGGCTTATAATTTATATTATTGAACATACTGTATAGTCGCATAGTGTTAGATCAATGATAGGCACTCTAATCACGGATGTAGGTATCATCTTACCAGGACAACATTTACTATATATTTATTGCAGACGTAATTCTGTGTATCTACCAAATATCTTAAAAACTTCAGAAGAGCTGTGATGGGCGGGAAATCTAGCAAGACAAATCTGAGTCCCCAGTCTATCCAAGAGCTTAAAAAGGATGTGGATCTGTCAGCAGATGAGATCAGGGCTTGGTACAAGGAATATCTGACCAGTCTGAGAGGGGGACAACAAGAACTGACAATGGAAGAGTTCAAGAAAGTCTATAATACACTATTCATTGGTGATGCGTCGATGTTTGCTGAGCACGTGTTCCGCACGTTTGATAAGGATGGAAATGGAACTGTGAATTTCAAGGAATTCTTAATTGGACTTTGCGTATCCGGTAGTGAAAGTAGTACAGAAATAAAATTGGAGTGGGCTTTTAACATGTATGACATAAACGGAGATGGGTATATTACCAGAATGGAGATGAAAGAAATAGTTGAGGTTAGTTTATTCAATTGATTTGCTTAGTTTGTATCTGAGACGAATCAGCCAGGAAATGTAGGCCCGGAGAAATGACGGACTGAGACTAGTCAGTCAGACAACTGATGAGCGTGGAAATGACGGACTGAGACTAGTCAGTCAGACAACTGATGAGCGTAGAATTGACGGACTGAGACTAGTCAGTTAGACAACTGATGAGCGTGGAAATGACGGACTGGGACTAGTCGGTCAGATAACTGATGAGCGTGGAATTGACGGACTGAGACGAGTCAGTCAGACAATTGATGAGTGTGGAATTGACGGACTGAGACTAGTCAGTCAGACAACTGATGAGCGTGGAATTGACAGACTGAGACTAGTCAGTCAGACAACTGATGAGCGTGGAATTGACGGGCTGAGACTAGTCAGTCAGACAACTGATGAGCGTGGAATTGACGGGCTGAGACTAGTCTGTCAGACACTTGATGAGCGTGGAATTGACGGGCTCAGTATGTCATATACTTGTACGTAGAGACCAGTCAATCAGCGAACTTAGACGCGGGGAATTGACGGGCTGGATGTATGATATTTGTAAGTAGAGACGACTCCTCAGTCAGTGAAGTTAGGCACGGGGAATTGACGGGCTGGCTGTATGATATTTGTAAGTAGAGACGACTCCTCAGTCAGTGAAGTTAGGCACGGGGAATTGACGGGCTGGCTGTATGATATTTGTAAGTAGAGACGATTCAGTCAGGGAACTTAGACACGGGGAATTGACGGGCTGGATGTATGATATTTGTAAGTATACAGAGACGATTCAGTCAGGGGACTTAGACACGGAGAATTGACGGGCCGGCTGTATGATATATGTAAGTAGAGACGATTCAGTCAGGGAACTTAGGCACGGGGAATTGACGGACTGGCTGTATGATATTTGTAAGTAGAGACGACTCCTCAGTCAGTGAAGTTAGGCACGGGGAATTGACGGGCTGGCTGTATGATATTTGTAAGTAGAGACGACTCCTCAGTCAGTGAAGTTAGGCACGGGGAATTGACGGGCTGGCTGTATGATATTTGTAAGTAGAGACGACTCCTCAGTCAGTGAAGTTAGGCACGGGGAATTGACGGGCTGGCTGTATGATATGTGTAAGTAGAGACGATTCAGTCAGGGAACTTAGACACGGGGAATTGACGGGCTGGCTATATGATATTTGTAAGTATACAGAGACGGTTCAGTCAGGGGACTTAGACACGGAGAATTGACGGGCTGACTGTATGATATTTGTAAGTAGAGACGATTCAGTCAGGGGACTTAGACACAGGGAATTGACGGGCTGGCTGTATGATATTTGTAAGTAGAGACGATTCAGTCAGGGGACTTAGACATGGGGAATTGACGGGCTTGTTGTATATTTGTTTACATATTCAGCCGTATTGATATCATGCGGGAGTCATTATCACTCATGTTTCTAGAGTTTTGGGAAATTTGAGATTATTTGAATTGCATGTAGCAAACGTGTGCTTGGTTTGCCTTGTAGAATCCCCGATTGTATACGGCGTGGCACCATACATTGATACAGAACAAAATAAGAAAATTCCGCTAACTTTGCTTGAACATAGCATGATGAAAACACACCGAGGGAATACTTGTTATATATGCGTAAATAGTGATCTATGTTGCATCAGTGGTGCAAATATGATTTATTATGGCCATAGGTTAACAGAAACTGGGAGACATTTTGACCCAAATATAATAATTTAACAATTTAAAACATGAAATAGCATAATGAAACATGTACACAGTAACCAGTAAAACTTTCATAAGATATAAGATATAAGCTGCAAGAACTAATACTTATATTCATGTATAATGGTAAATTATGTGGTAGGGGTTACATTTAATAGCGGGTATGATTAAAGTGTTGTTTTCCTGTCTGTGGAATATTGTTGCATTTCTGAATTTGGTTATTATGAAGCCCAGGTGTGTTATTAGCAGTAGCAATGGCTGTTTGCAATCGATTGTACAATTGTGTGTTCATAATATAACGGTATTGACCACGCAGTGTAACACACTGACGTCCACGACGTAACACACTGACGTCCATGACGTAACACACTGACGTCCACGACGTAACAAGACTTTAGTGCATCATGTTCTTCGAAATCGTGCACGAAGATTTGGTATCGCTCGGCTAGAAATCCCAACATGCCTTGCCATGTCTTCTGTCGACATGCCAGCGTCAAAAATACCAAGCGCTCGTTCGCGTAAATTATTTGGTATTCTTGGGAATACTAAAAATGCTACAAAGTAAAAAATACGTTATCTTGTGGGTTTTTTTACAAATTTTGGAGTGTTTTCGTTCACTTGACAACAATGCCAGTAAGACAAGTAAAACAAAATGACCGAATACCACACGTGACATGTCGAACAATTCATGTACGTGCAAAAGGTGTTTCACCTTGTCGACAGTTAATATATAAGATAAGTAAGACCTAAACCAGTGAATAACATCACTTGAAAACCTCATTGCATCTAGTTTCATAAGTAAAATAGCATGGTCGACAGTGTCGAACGCCTTCTGTAACTCTAAAAGGACCATGCCAATATAATTTCCTTTATCCACTTCAAGTTTAATATAATCAGTAAGATGTAAAAGACAGGTATCTGTGGAATATTTATGTCTAAAACCAGATTGATGGGCATAACGTAACTTATTTTCCGTTAAGTAACGCTCTACCTGATCATATATTATCCTCTCAAGGACCTTTGACACAACACTTAGAATTGACACAGGACGGTAATCACCAGCTTCCGTCTTATCACTCTTTTTGTATAAAGGTACAACACGGGCAGATTTAAGGTCATCGGGAACAATACCAGTAATAACGGACACATTCATTATATGAGTAAGGGGTTCGCCAATATGTACACTACACTGTCTTTAATAAAACGATCAGGAATTCCACCAAGGCCTGTAGCTTTGTTGGCACCTAATTTTTTTAAATATTTGATAACAGTACCCTTGGTCACAGCTGGTAAAGAGACATTATTACGTACAACACCTTGTTTACAATAAAAATATGATACATAATGTCTACCAAATGTGTTCACACTGGTAGAAAGTTTATCAACTAGCTTTTGTGCAACAGTGGTAACAAATTCGTTAAACTTTTCCGCTACATTAAGTTTATCAAAACATACAGTATTATTAATGTTCAAACCAATACTTGTGGGTGTAGAGCCTTTTTAGATGACACACCTAACCCTTTAGGGGTTTCCATAACTTTTTAGAGTCAGTTCTGTGCTCTTCAATATTATTTTTGAAATAATCAGTTTTACTTTTAAATAGGTATTGCACTTGGTTTCTAACCTGTTTATAAAATAAAAAATCATCGTCACTTAGATTTTTTACAGTTTAGTGCATGATACAGACAGAGACCCATTCCAGAATCTCTCTGGTTCTTTTACGTGCACGGTGTAAAGAACCGGCACGATACCTCGGTTTAATGTCCCATCTGAACGACTGTTAATTTTATTATGGTCAGACGGGGGATCGAACCTGCGATCCCTGGATTACCAGTCCAGCGTGTTACCATTGGACTACAGATCCGTATGTGGCACAACTAGGATGATTCTTTTTTGTTTAATATAATTATATGATTTTGAAAAAAGACAAAGAAATTGACAAACGACACGCATAAACTATTTAATCAATAAAGAATCTAGACACAAGACCGGGGTGTGAACATACAATCGTCTACCCTCATTACCAATTGTTTCAAATTGGACAATAAGTTTAATTATCTGATTCTCAACGCAACACTTTTTATTGATAGCCTACTTGAAAACTAGAAGATAGCAACCGGAGAGTTTATGGTATTCGCTCTATATATTCGCATCCTGGCACATAACAAGGCCATATGATATAGCTCAATTTAATGTCCGTGTTAGGTTTCCTGCACACACCCCATGAAATAATGTGCATATCTTGTATATTTAGCGGTATATCCACGTGACTGATTTTACCTTGAAACAACAAGATCAATCTTGCTTCGTTTTCGAGCTACATTCGTGCATAGTTTACCATAGAAGTCAATGGTACAGTTCGCGGACAGCGTAACAGGACGGGAGTACACATACCGTACTCTACTACATAGCGGGGCGGTAGTGTACACCTACTGTACTCGACTACATAGCGGGGCGGGAGTGTACACCTACTGTACTCAACTACATATCGGGGCGGGAGTATACACCTACTGTACTCGACTACATAGCGGGACGGGAGTGTACACCTACTGTACTCGACTACATAGCGGGGCGGTAGTGTACACCTACTGTACTCGACTACATAGCGGGGCGGGAATGTACACCTACTGTACTCGACTACATAGCGGGACGGGAGTATACACCTACTGTACTCGACTACATAGCGGGGCGGTAGTGTACACCTACTGTACTCGACTACATAGCGGGGCGGTAGTGTACACCTACTGTACTCGACTACATAGCGGGGCGGGAGTGTACACCTACTGTACTCAACTACATAGCGGGGCGAGAGTATACACCTACTGTACTCGACTACATAGCGGGGCGGTAGTGTACACCTACTGTACTCGACTACATAGCGGGGCGGGAGTGTACACCTACTGTACTCGACTACATAGCGGGGCGGGAGTCTACACCTACTGTACCCGACTACATAGTGGGGCGGGAGTCTACACCTACTGTACTCGACTACATAGCGGGACGGGAGTGTACACATACTGTACTCGACTACATAGCGGGGCGGGAGTGTACATCTACTGTACTCGACTACACAGCGGGACGGGAGTGTACACCTACTGTACCCGACTACATAGCGGGGCGGGAGTGTACACCTACTGTACTCGACTACATAGCGGGGCGGAAGTCTACACCTTCTGTACTCGACTACATAGCGGGGAGGGAGTGTACACATACTGTACTCGACTACATAGCGGGACGGGAGTGTACATCTACTGTACTATACTACATAGCGGGGCGGGAGTGTACATCTACTGTACTCGACTACATAGCGGGGAGGGAGTGTACACATACTGTACTCGACTACATAGCGAGGAGGGAGTGTACATCTACTGTACTCGACTACATAGCGGGGCGGGAGTGTACATCTACTGTACTCGACTACATAGCGGGGAGGGAGTGTACACATACTGTACTCGACTACATTGCGGGCGGGAGTGTACACCTACTGTACTCGACTACATAGCGGGACGGGAGTGTACACATACTGTACTCGACTACATAGCGGGGCGGGAGTATACACCTACTGTACTCGACTACATAGCGGGGAGGGAGTGTACACATACTGTACTCGACTACATAGCGGGGAGTGAGTGTACACATACTGTACTCGACTACATAGCGGGAATGGAGTGTATATCTGCTGTACTCGACTACATAGCGGGGCGGGAGTGTACACCTACTGTACCCGACTACATAGCGGGGCGGGAGTGTACATCTACTGTACTCGACTACATAGCGGGGCGGGAGTCTACACCTTCTGTACTCGACTACATAGCGGGGCGGGAGTGTACACCTACTGTACTCGACTACATAGCGGGACGGGAGTGTACACCTACTGTACTCGACTACATAGCGGGACGGGAGTCTACACCTACTGTACTCGACTACATAGCGGCGGGGAGGGAGTGTACATCTACTGTACTCGACTACATAGCGGGACGGGAGTGTACACCTACTGTACTCGACTACATAGCGGGACGGGAGTGTACACCTACTGTACTCGACTACATTGCGGGCGGGAGTGTACACCTACTGTACTCGACTACATTGCGGGCGGGAGTGTACACCTACTGTACTCGACTACATAGCTGAGCGGGAGTGTACACCTACTGTACCCGACTACATAGCGGGACGGGAGTGTACACCTACTGTACTCGACTACATAGCGGGCGGGAGTGTACACCTACTGTACCCGACTACATAGCGGGGCTGGAGTGTACACCTACTGTGCTCAACGGCATAACGAGGCGGGCGTGTACATCTACTGTAATCAACGACATAACGAGACGGGGGTGTACACCTATTGTGCTCAACGGCATAACGAGACGGGAGTGTACATCTACTGTGCTCAACGGCATAACGAGACGGGAGTGTACACCTACTGTGCTCAACGGCATAACGAAATGGGAGTGTACACCTACTGTGCTCAACGGCATAACGAGACGGGAGTGTACACCCACTGTGCTCAACGGCATAACGAGGCGGGAGTGTACACCTACTGTGCTCAACGGCATAACGAGGCGGCAATGTACCCCTACTGTACTCGGGGCATAACGAGGTGGGAGTGTACACCTACTGTACTCGGGGCATAACGAGGCGGGAATGTACACCTACTGTACTCGGGGCATAACGAGGTGGGAATGTACACCTACTGTACTCGGGGCATAACGAGGTGGGAGTGTACACCTACTGTACTCGGGGCATAACGAGGCGGGAATGTACACCTACTGTACTCGGGGCATAACGAGGCGGGAATGTACACCTACTGTACTCGGGGCATAACGA
>JABXNX010000022.1:988006-1049066 GCA_014843695.1 Archivesica marissinica | reverse complement strand
ATGTACACCTACTGTACTCGGGGCATAACGAGGTGGGAATGTACACCTACTGTACTCGGGGCATAACGAGGTGGGAGTGTACACCTACTGTACTCGGGGCATAACGAGGCGGGAATGTACACCTACTGTACTCGGGGCATAACGAGGCGGGAATGTACACCTACTGTACTCGGGGCATAACGAGGTGGGAGTGTACACCTACTGTACTCGGGGCATAACGAGGCGGGAGTGTACACCTACTGTACTCGGGGCATAACGAGGCGGGAATGTACACCTATACTGTACTCGGGGCATAACGAGGCGGGAATGTACACCTACTGTACTCGGGGCATAACGAGGCGGGAATGTACATTTTATGTTAGGCATTGTCCGTAGCTGTGCTTCTCAGTCACACCTCATAATATAAATTATGTGCGCACAGTCAGGGTTGATTAATGGGCACCTCAATTAAGGAGCCAACCTGAATTAAGCAGCTAGTAAGCAGCCATCTGCACAAAGCAGCAACATTCTGTGATTCCCTTGGTTGGCTGCTTGAGACAGGTTTTACTGTATATCACGTTTAGCATGTTTTTTATTATTAAAGTTGTTGGCATAACAAACGGGAACATGAATATGTCTTTAAAATATGGAAAACTTACACTTTGTGCTCACCTGGATGTCGTAATCGCGCAGTGGTAGAGCGGTGATAGCGCCGTAGTAGCCCGTAGAGCGATGATAGCGCAGTGATAGCGCAGTGGTAGCGCGTAGCGCGGTGATAGCACAGTGGTAGCATGGTGGTAACGCAGTGGTAGCGCAGTGGTAGCGCGGTGACAGTAATGAGGAAACGAGCGTGATTAATCTAGATTAACACTAGTGTTGTTAAAACTTATTTCGCAATCGAGTTAAAATAATTTTGATAGACTACAAATCTCTTGGAGCGGTAAATACATACGCTTGTGATGATAGTGATATATATCTTCCTGTAATGTCAAACCCCTCACGTGGGGATGTAGACATGTAATATATATATTTATCCTACCTTCATGCGAAATAACGTACAAAAACGACCTGTCTAATAAATTTTGCTTTATTAGTCAGTGCCTAATAAAGCTTTCGTGACGGACTACTTTTATGACCCAGATTACGGTTTGTAAATAAACAAAGCGTCTGTCGTCACATTGTCTGCTGAGTTTGGAAAATCTCCCAAGAAGAAAGTCGTGTACAGGCAAACTTTCAGGTTGTTTGGAATGAATTAACAGCACTCGATGAGACCCCTCTGGAAACTACTGTTGACAGAGAAATGTCATTTATCAATAAATAGAAATATCAATGCGCAACATATTACCAAGTGCGTAGCGAGTTTGTAAGCTGTCATGGCTAGTTTGTTTGTTTTTGTGTCGGGTGCACACTCAGAATGTATGATAAATAGAATATTAGGTTACTGTCTTATAAATTTTAATTTATTAGGCTCGTTTCCGAAAAAATACAAGGCTCGGCAGAGCCTCGCCGTGTATTTTTTCTCCGACTCGCCTAATAAATTAAAATTTATAAGACAGTAACCTAATATTCTCTCTATATACCCTCGAGTGTCCGGTTTCCGTTATGATAAGAAATGATTGGCATTCAACAAAACGAATCTTAAAACTACATAGTTTCTAAATGTATGATGTAAATAAAGTAACGTTCCTCTTTTATTCCAAAGAATTAGAAATGAATATGACTACGTAAATAACAACGGGCGCTGTCATTTTTACCACGACCCAGAACCGACATCTGTGGTGACTGGTACCGGAGTTATCGTGACCTTTCAGAAAATCAATTTTGCGTAACATCGAATGGGTGTAAATATAAAATGAACACGTTTGATAAAGCATAATGATCATTTCTATTATTTTGATGAATATTTCTTTTCACAGTGAACACTTTCACAGTTTAACAAGCATTTTCACATGTGGACACCTGAATTCATCACCTAATCTTGTAAACCTGACTTTTGAACAGTAAATGAGGTGGGTCCAATGGTCACACTGTGCCCATTTGTAAGGGCTGTTGATGAATATTGCCTGTACTTTCGCTTTGTAGGTGGTGGACTGCCATAAACCTAAAACAAAATTAAAAACTATTCTTTTAAGTACACTACACTACAGGACACATCGCTTAGTTGACGATGACAGTAACACTGTATGGAACTCAAAACAATATAAGAGATGTCTCCAAAACGAACTCCCCTTATACTAATTAAACTTGTAACCCAGTCTATATTGACCTTCACATTAAATGACAGGTAGGTAAACAAATCAGACGACGCAAAACAAAACTGGAAATGGTCAATATTTTGCAGTAAATCAAATAGACAAATGGTGATGCAATATTGCATTATGAAAGATAGCATGTTTTATACCAATGCAAGGAAAATAACCGATTACTTATGCCTACAAGAATTATACGGCGCATTGTTGTTGCCAAATATGGAAAATGACCTTTGACACTATCTATTCCTGATTGGTGACGTCAGAAAACACCGATCGCGCGCAGTATTGTAAATACTTATGGGGTAACGAAAACGAAGGTATCACGATTTGAGAACACTAGAGGATATATCTTGGAAATGCAGATACATATCTTGGAGTTTGACCCGAATGCATGGGTAGCTGGTATATATACCATTGGCAGCTATCTAGAATACAGACAGCCCGCATATTAAGTTTTCTGTGTACTGTTTCCAGGCCATCTACAAAATGACGAACGCGCTGCTCCCAGAAGAACTGGACACTGCCGAGAAGATGACAGACAAGCTTTTCAATGAATTTGACACGAACCAGGACGGTCGGATCTGTTTTGACGAGTTTAGAAAAGGGGCGGTTAAAGACCCTGTGATCATAAACCTTCTAGAGTGTGACCCAGATCCACATCCAGATAGCTGAAACATGTTACAATATTAACCATATCTTGTTGATGAATTTCGTTTAATGTCATATTACAAAGAGTACATATTTTCTTGTACATATATGTACTTTTTATGTATGCACATTTTATAATATGCACATGCGGTCATTATCTATAATGTGTGTGTGTGCGCGCGCGTGTTTTACGTTTATTTTTCATGGCTAACGGTTGCCCACATGAGCGACGGCTCCTGAAGAGATTAGTCATTTTAGATTTTTGGAGGATATTGCAAGGATACAGATAGTGACCCATTCCAGAGTCTCCTCTGGTTCTTTTACGTGTAGAGCACCGACACGAGGCTTTGGTTTAAAGTCGCATCTGAAATATTATTAATATTATTATGTTCAGACATCGAGCCCCGCTCAGGTCGTGTCTCATTTATATGAACAAGTTGGCAGTTTCTTACGGAGGTTGGTGCACCCAAGTACTGGTTAACCGTTGGAGCCTGCCCAGGAAAGGTGTTGTTAGGTAAACTGCCCGCTGGCGATATAGCCCGAAATGGTGCTGATGCAGACGTAAAACCCGAAATATAAATATAACATAATGTTCAGACAGCGGATCGAACTAGCGATCCATGGATTAGTATTATGCATTTCAATACATTTTCCACACTTATATGTCTGTTGATAGACGAAAATAGCAAAACAAAAATCTAATTTTGGATTTGAAATGTTATATAAGCATGTTTTTTAAAATCAGAATGAAATTTGTTAATACAACTCCGTGAACAAGTGGATACGGTCGTTGACTTCACCCCTCACCCCTGACCGCGCTGTAGATTCGAATCCCACTGCCAGTGGGTGGATGTCATTCTTACATGTGAGAAAGCTATCCAGCTGCCATGCGGAAGGTCGCAACGACTCAATGGCCTCCATGGCCGCGTGCTTAAAGTGGTTACTTCAAATCAAATCACTTACCCCTCATCGCTGTATGTTCGAATCCCACTGGGGATGTCAAATTCATTCACGTGAGGAAGCTATCGAGCTGGCTTGCGGTAGGTCGGTGGGCTTACAAATGGTACATATCTGCTCTCGTCAAAATTTACCGAAACTTCAAAAAAATAATCTTCATGACGTGAAGGGTACAGGTCGGGGTCAATAGGCTCAATAATCAAAGGTTGAGCGATATTTGATCCCCATTTGAGGCAGACTTGACCTCGACATGCATTATTCACATATGACTAACACACACGCGCACGCACGTACGTATTTTGAATATGTCCCATTAGTGACGCTCATAAGTTTATAAGACCGCCATTGAACAAATATTTATTTGTATGTTCTAACTTATTTTGTACATTGATGAAGCGTTAATAAAATGATTTTATTTTATCTCTGAGTGATCATTGTCTTCCTAAATACGTTCACGAAATGTATAGTTGCACGGTATTTGATGTCTAACAGATACTTAAGCAACCCAGTCATATCAACAGTGTAGGGCGTATATTCCACAGTCAGTTTTTTTACGTTTGTTTATCGCCGCTACCGGTTGCCCATATACAATACAAAATATATCATTTTATGAAATTTTGTTTTGTATGCCAGACTTTTAACAATTTGTTGTATTATGATGCAGACACTGAATTTACGCAGTCATATTATATTTGTAAATTTTGTATGGATGCACTAGACCGACTGTGTGTATAAATTAACAGTCTTTCAGGGAGGACTTTAAATCGACGTCTCGTGTCGGTGCTTTACACCGTGCATGTAAAAGAACCAGAGGAGACTCTGGAATGGGTCTCTGTTTGTATCATTGCACTATCCTCCAAACATCTAAAATGACTAATCTCTTCAGGAGGCGTCGCTCATATGGGCAACCGGTAGCGACGATAAATAACTGTAAAACACACGACTGTGTCCAAATCATGTTTAATTGAGCTGAATGAGGTAAACTAGGATCCCGAAAATACACAAGACAAAACAAAGAGACTTATCCGTACCGTTAAAGGAAACACTTCGGTATACTATAGAATGGGTGTCCATTTAAAACAAACAGACGTATCCGTACCGTTAAAGGAAACACTTCGGTATACTATAGAATGGGTGTCCATTTAAAACAAACAGACGTATCCGTACCGTTAAAGGAAACACTTCGGTATACTATAGAATGGGTGTCCATTTAAAACAAACAGACGTATCCGTACCGTTAAAGGAAACACTTCGGTATACTATAGAATGGGTGTCCATTTAAAACAAACAGACGTATCCGTACCGTTAAAGGAAACACTTCGGTATACTATAGAATGGGTGTCCATTTAAAACAAACAGACGTATCCGTACCGTTAAAGGAAACACTTCGGTATACTATAGAATGGGTGTCCATTTAAAACAAACAGACGTATCCGTACCGTTAAAGGAAACACTTCGGTATACTATAGAATGGGTGTCCATTTAAAACAAACAGACGTATCCGTACCGTTAAAGGAAACACTTCGGTATACTATAGAATGAGTGTCCATTTAAAACAAACAGACGTATCCGTACCGTTAAAGGAAACACTTCGGTATACTATAGAATGAGTGTCCATTTAAAACAAACAGACGTATCCGTACCGTTAAAGGAAACACTTCGGTATACTATAGAATGAGTGTCCATTTAAAACAAACAGACGTATCCGTACCGTTAAAGGAAACACTTCGGTATACTATAGAATGTTATCCGTACCGTTAAAGGAAACACTTCGGTATACTATAGAATGAGTGTCCATTTAAAGCAAACAGACTTATCCGTACCGTTAAAGGAAACACTTCGGTATACTATAGAATGGGTGTCCATTTAAAACAAACAGACGTATCCGTACCGTTAAAGGAAACACTTCGATATACTATAGAATGGGTGTCCATTTAAAACAAACAGACTTATCCGTACCGTTAAAGGAAACACTTCGATATACTATAGAATGGGTGTCCATTTAAAACAAACAGACGTATCCGTGCCGTTAAAGGAAACACTTCGGTATACTATAGAATGGGGTGTCCATTTAAAACAAACAGACGTATCCGTACCGTTAAAGGAAACACTTCGATATACTATAGAATGGGTGTCCATTTAAAACAAACAGACTTATCCGTATCGTTAAAGGAAACACTTCGATATACTATAGAATGGGTGTCCATTTAAAACAAACAGACGTATCCGTACCGTTAAAGGAAACACTTCGGTATACTATAGAATGGGTGTCCATTTAAAAATCATCTAATCGGAGCTGTGTGCATGGTAGAAATCGTACTGAACAAAATGAACGCCTATGCAATAACAATGATATCGAAGACGAATTTCACTTCATGTTTACATGTTCTGTGTTTACTGCATTAAGGCAAACATATATAAAACGATTTTATAGAATCCGTCCGAGTATGCATAAACTGGTTTTGTTGTTCCAATGCACAAATTACCATGAATTACTAAATATTTGTAAATTTATCCATGAGGCGGTTTCATTACGCAATACAATTACGTAATCATGTACATAGACGTTTTTGTTTTTGAAAGCATTACCCTCATCTTTGTTGCATGCTAAATGTGTATGTATAAATCCATAAGTGTATCCTCATCTCACCATTGCATCATTGTCATCGTTATAGAATGTAACATTGTATGTTTGTATATAACGAACAACTGTACAGTTTAAGTTATTAAAGCATTCTTCTTCTTCTTCATAATTCTGAAACAATGATGAATATAACGCTTCAAATACATGTAGTTATGGGAATATGAACACTTGAAATAGTGTTCATAATGGCTGCCATTTTTAACTAGCTATGACCTTATAATTACATGTACATAGAAGAAACTTACTTCACGTTAGACAAAACATACGAAAACATATGTAACGGGCACAAATTAACTAAACTTGTTAAATAATATATACACTCAACAGGAGCTGTGTTGAGTGAACTGACACTATAAAAACTGTACAATTTTATATTAAGACTTACTTTTTCGTTACACATTTTAGAATTATGGATTTTACTATCATGCACTAATTTTTACCCAGCGCGTATATTTATAGAAGTCCAAACGTGCCTATATTTGTTTCTAAAAGGATATAAATTGTACCTCTAGACTAAGGCAAGTGTACGGTTTCTTTTGTGTGTTAGTATATATGTAGCTATACATGCAGCTTTTAATACTATGCTAAATTAAATATTTTTGTTGGTGAGAATAATTTGATTTATTTAAAAGTCATGTGACTTTGTCAGTCAAAGATGGCCGCCTCCATTATTTTCTATTTAAAACAACCAACCTATCATAACTTCTTTGCCTATAGTGCGATATTCAAAATTCTTTCGTAACATTTTGTCTCACACGCCTTAGTGTATGCACTATGACTATGCAGTCAACAATTGCATATAACAAAAATACATCAACATAACTGTTTATGTGGGTTGTTCCCTGCCCCTGTCACTGAACTTGAAGATTAGACACAATAGTCCGCTTCAGAAATTATTTATTCTTCAAAACACCAAAAACATTCTCATTTCTCAAAAATCCGTGACGGTAAAGGTTATATGAAACGTCGCACACTCCTAATTATCTGCATCCATAGTAAATCCCCACCCAAGTGACCTTGAACTAACTTGAAATTGGACACAAAATGGTTTGGCTTCAGAAATTATTTATGCGTCATAAAACTACTCAAACATCATCATTTCCCAAATCGACGCCTCCGCGACCTAGTGGTTAAGGTTGGTGACTTTAAATCACGTGTCCCTCGCCGCTGTATGTTCGAATCACATTAAAGGTATCAAATAGTTTGTGTCTGAAAATGAAAATACTCCAAAACCGCCATAGGTATTGCTTGAAACCTGGCATAAACATCGATGGACAGCGACACGTCCAAATTTGGTATCACATATATTTTCATATCATAATTCGACATTACTTTTACGGTGTGTTAAGCAATTCAACATATTCAAATGGTGTAAAATGTCAATACATTACCTCCATATTTATTTCAGCGCCTTGTATAGCTGCATTGCGCTTCATCGAAACGTATGCGCAGCTTCCGGTTTTATTTTAGGAATCGTGAGGCATGCGAAAGACGAGTATTTTAATGGTTGTAGTTTACAGTCGAACCTGTGTTAGTGGTCACCTCTATTAAGCAGCCAACCTGTATTAAGCAGCCACTTTCAAGATTCCCAATATGCTAGTTAGTTTACTATACATTTGACCGCTATTAAGCAGCCACCTGTGCTAAGCAGCCACTTTCAGTGATTCCCTTGACTGGCTGTTTAAGACATGTTTGACTGTAATCATATTTTATTGCAAATCAATAGTAATTATGTCATACACATAAAGATACAATGTGTGTGATGTTTTACGTTTATTTATCGTCACTCCCGGTTGCCCATAAGAGCGACGCCTCCTGAAGAGATTAGTAATTTTAGATTTTTGGAGGATAGTGCAATGATACAGACAGAGATCCATTCCAGAGTCTTTTACGTGCACGGTATACAGCATCGACACGAGATCTTGGTTTAACGTCCCATCTGAAAGACTGTTAATTGTATTAGGGTCAGACGGGGGATCGAACCTGCGATCCCTGGATTACCAGTCGAGCGTGTTACCACTGGACTACAGATCCGTCTGTATATATAAAAATACAATGCATAACATGAACATAGAAATGGGTTGGGCCACAAGTTTTAAAAACATGAGACAACGGCTCTCACCAGACATGTTATATACCCTGCCTAGCTGGGAGCTATTACACTATATTTACTGCACCGTTGTCCAATCAAGATACTGGAAACTGCATTGACGAGTAATAAAGACAATTGGTTATGTTTCAAAGAAGCGTTCTGATTGGATTATGAGTATTCTTCATATAAAAAAACAAGCACCTAGTTACATTCTAATAATCCAATCAGAACGCTCGTTTCAACGTCATTTCAACGCGAATTGCGCCGCTTTAGAAATGTTCAAAACAAATTGAAAAATTCTACGAAATCTCTTTTTGACGTACATTTTTGCCGAATAAACCTACACGTTAGTGGAAACATATTTTATTGATAATGTTATTCACAGTTAAAACTCTCCCGTCGAAGATATTTTTTTGTTGCTGACAGAACCCGTGTCCTAGTATGGAAATGTGACCTGCTATGGCCAATGTCTGTGGCAATTGTTTGCAAAGTATACATGCACGCAGCTTAAAGTTGTGTTTTATTTGAAGAACAATATAAAGACTCGGGATAGGCGTTATATTTGGACAGATTTGTACAAAATTGTTTCAGATAGGGCCATTTTACTGATCGATGCGAAATCTGACATCCCACAGAGTAGAATCCCTGTACTTAAATATATATACTAGTACCCCCAAACGTGCCGAATCCCTGTGAATACAATTGGTTAACTAACGAGGACCTGTACACCTCCTTGTCTAGCAAGAAAGAAAAGGGGATAATTTTGTGTTCAATCAGATTTTGATCAAATCGCATAATTGTATTGTTCGACACTGGTTTTGTAATTTACGCAATCAATAAAATACACGTAATATTTGTAGATTATTCACTATAGCGAAACGTTTGAAGGTTTGTATATATACCAGACCATATATGTTTTAGAACTTTATTCAATACAGATTACAAACGATGTGACTCAAGCTGAACTACGATATACATAGAGAAACAATATACTGTGTCGATTATTGTCATCAAACAGTCCATGTAGTAGTAGACAACCAATCGTTCATGTCACATCCACTGCTCCTTGACTCGAAACCACACATCCACTGCTTGACTCGAAACCACACATCCACTGCTTGACTCGAAACCACACAGCCACTGCTTGACTCGAAACCACACATCCACTGCTTGACTCGAAACCGAAAGAAAAAATGTTCACGACCTGGAGTGATCAGCCGGGTACATTATTAGGCCTATCTACCCACGTAGCTGAATATTTCATGAGGCATGGCGCTGATCCCCACGTTCGATAGATTACTAGGTTACTCATTGGTTCCGCAGGTTCGAGAACCAGACCGTCAATATTGTGATCGTGGGACGCCATATTTATGGACTGGTTCTGGTTATATACGTTGCTGGGCCTATCGGCGTAAACGCAACTGGAAGGTTGATTTTTTTGTCTTTTCATTATAAATTAAACGATAAAGCATATAACACATCAGTTGAAGGGCCATAGCTATCCCAAGACAACAAAATACCATAGCTGCACCGCAAATAAGAGGTCAAGGGGGTAACTAAGTGGCATTAGTCATACGACATATAAACAAGTAAGACATATCAGTTCCAAAAACGCACATCAGTCACATCATTTTCAGGTATGCTACGCACCTGGTTTCAAAGAAATATCAGTTCCAAAAACACACACCAGTCACATCATTTTCAGGTATGCTACGCACCTGGTTTCAAAGAAATATCAGTTCCAAAAACGCACATCAGACACATCATTTTCAGGTATGCTACGCACCTGGTTTCAAAGAAATATCAGTTCCAAAAACGCACATCAGTCACATCATGTTCAGGTATGCTACGCACCTGGTTTCAACATAGGGTTATCCATGAGGTGAAAGGTTATTAAAATAATGCTTATCGGTTTAGAATCTCAGACGATTAGTCATTCTAGTATGATGCTGCGAGTAATCGAACCTGTGACCCGTGGATTACGTGTTCAGCGTGATACAACTGAACTACAGATCAAAAAATGAATCGGGCATGATCATGAGGGCTCTCCAAAGCTAGTCACATACTAGATATATAATTCAACAACCACCAAGGCGGAGAACAATGACATCTACAAAGGTATGTACTGTGTATATATATTTCCAGCCGATTGCCTGGCATGACTCACATGTCATAACAATTGCATCACCATCCACAATAGCACAATTTTAGACATTAATTGCGATCGTCAGCTGTATCGATCTACACACAGAGACAAAACCTGTATTAAAGGTAAACGTCAACAAATACAACAATGCGAAATTATCGTATTGGATCATTATGTCTGGCTGTAATGTATAGTTTAAAAACTTAAGGGAGAGTTTATAGCGATTAAATGTCAACACTGTGGCATGTATATCGCACTAATTAGATCACGTGGAAAAGAACTGCACTCGGATTACTTTTGCTTTTATCCCGTTTGCAAGGTGCGCGTGATGTCATAACTACGAGTTCATTTGTAAGCCACTATTTAGATATAAGCGACACTATAGACGACACTATTATCGACACTCAAAACAGCACTGAGGATTCAATACAAACATTGCAAAATTCTCGTGTCGTATTCTATTCTGCATTCTGTGTCACCCGTATGACAATATACATGTTCGTCAATTTTGGGAAAAATGAGAGAGTTTGAACAGCTACACTTTATGAATACATATTCTCAGCTTCCATTGCACACATATTTAGGGTTTTGGGTGATAAAAACGTCATTTTAAGCTACATATAATACGTTGCGTGTTTGTTTCGTGGTTTAAAGTCACACAAACAGCTTACGTCATAGCCAGCTAATAGAGGACAAAGAACCCGTATGCTACTCTGATCAATATTTCTAGCAGGGTCGGACTCCCGGTGAGAACTGCACTGACCTACCGCAAGCGAGCTGGATAGCTTCCGCATATGAATAAATTCCACACCAAAGTGGGATTCGAATCAGGGGCAAAAGCATTTTTATTTGTTATTTAAATTTTTTATTTTATCAGTTTTATTTGTTGAAGTTTATTTAACGTCGCTACCGGTTGCCCATTTAAGCGACGGGCAGTTTACCTAACAATGCCTTTCATGGGCAGGCTCCAGTAGTTTACAAGTACTTGGTGCACCAACCTCCGTAAGAAACTGCCAACGTTTTCATATAAAGAGACACGGTCTGAGCGGGGCTCGAACCCGTGACCATCAGTGTACACATATTCTTAGACTTATAAACACAACTCAACAATATTTTATTCAAGAATAAGACATAACACAGGAATAGTTGTAACACAATAGTTAATAGAGGGGGGAAAGTTACATAGTAACTTAGTGTGTGTGTGTTTTACGTTTATTTATCGTCGCTACCGGTTGCCCATATGAGCGACGTCTCCTAAAGAGATTAGCCATTTTAGATTGTTGGAGGATAGTGCAATGATACAGACAGAGATCCATTCCAGAGTCTTCTCTGGTACTTTTGCGTGCATGGTGTAAAGCACCGACACGAGACCTCGGTTTAAATTTCCATCTGAAAGACTTAATTTTATTATAAAGTCAAACCTGTATTAAAAGACCACCAAGAGGAATGGCAAGAAGCGGTCTCTAAGCAAGAATGGTCTATTAATACAGACTGATTTGTTCTTTAACAACACAAACGGGAACTGAAAAGGTGGTCTCTTAATCAAGTGGTCTATTAATAGACGTGGCATTTCGAGCAAGTTTGACTGTATTGCTATAAAAAACGAATGTCAACGTAAATTATAATACTTAATAAAAACACACAAAATAATGTTCGTAAAATTATGATTGTACATGTATCTATTAATACATATATTGAAGCTAGAAGTGTTATTATTTTTATTTAACCATATTTTATTGTTATTATTTACACGCGTGTATTCCATTTGTTCTTTAAATATTTACCTGTTCAACTGCAACCACATAATTAGTAATGTAGCTAATCAACCGAGTACGTCATTGTATTAAATCCGTTACTTGTGAAACTCACTAATAGACAAGGAAGTATGCGTAACCTGATTCATTGGCAGATGCCATTCTGTGCACAGGGATTCGGCACGTTTGGGGGTACTAGTATATATATTTAAGTACAGGGATTCTACTCTGTGGGATGTCAGATTTCGCATCGATCAGTAAAATGGCCCTATCTGAGACAATTTTGTACAAAGCTGTCCAAATATAACGCCTATCCCGAGTCTTTATATTGTTCTTCAAATAAAACACAACTTTAAGCTGCATGCATGTATACTTTGCAAACAATTGCCACAAACATTGGCCATAGCAGGTCACATTTCCGTACTAGGACACGGGTTCTGTCAGCAACAACACAAAATCTGCGAGCGTTCTGATTGGATTATTAGAATGTAAACAAGATGTTTTTTTATATATGAAGAATAATCATAATCCAATCAGAACGCTCGTTTCAACGCTCGTTTCAATGCGAATTGCGCCGCTTTAGAATTTTTCAAAACAAATTGAAAATGCTACGAAATCTCTTTTTGACGTACATTTTTGCCGAATAAACCTACAGGTTAGTGGAAACACATTTTATTGATAATGTTATTCACAGTTAAAACTCTCCCGACGAAGATTTTTTTTGTTGCTGACAGAACCCGTGTCCTAGTAAATGTGACCTGCTATGGCCAATGTTTGTGGCAATTGTTTGCAAAGTATACATGCATGCAGCTTAAAGTTGTGTTTTATTTGAAGAACAATATAAAGACTCGGGATAGGCGTTATATTTGGACAGCTTTGTACAAAATTGTCTCAGATAGGGCCATTTTACTGATCGATGCGAAATCTGACAGCCCACAGAGTAGAATCCCTGTACTTAAATATATATACTAGTACCCCCAAACGTGCCGAATCCCTGTGATTATGTGTACACCATTTATATTTAAACAGCATCGGGCATTTTTAAATACAAAGAACCATTATCAAGATTCAAGAAGCCGTCGAAATCGTGGTGCCCGAAGGCTATTTCAGAACTGCAGACAAATTTCACTGTTGCAATTCCATCTACAAGAGCAGAAGCACACACATCATAATCGGATGTCACAGCCGCTGCAGCTGACTGGGGCTGGCTAGAGCTCTGCTTTATGTAACTTTATAATTGATTAAATATAGTTTAAACTAACTATATACTTGCTCCTTGTTTTTATTGAAATCCCAACACCTTCACGGACGCAACTGGTGAGGAAGTTATTAAGAATTAGATTGATGACAACTCTGAGAGACCAGGAAATAAAATACGCCATTCTATTTTATTACAAGACCTTGTAAACTTTCTTGTGACTATATCTGCATCAGTGTAGGACATTACCCAATCAAAATGTTCTAATCATCATCATCATCATCATCATCATCATCATCATCATCATCATCATCATCATCATCATCATCATCATCATCATCATCATCATCATTATCATCATCACCATCACCATCATCACATCATCATCATCATTATCATCATTATCATCATCATAATCATCATCATAATCATCATCATCATCATCATCAACCAAGTAAAAGAATATCTGTACATATATAAGTGTCGATATAACAGATACAAACGGCTAACGATCTATGTGGTGTTGATGACCAGAAGAGACTGGAAGACATCCAAAGCGGCCATGTATGTAGACGGTGGTTTGTGCGAGGTTGTTCCACAAGATGATGGCGTGTGTACAAGGAACGGGGTACCAGTTTATGTGAGGTTGTTTCACAAGATGGTGGCGTGTGAACATGAACGGGGTACCAGTTTCTGCGAGGTTGTTCCACAAGATGATGGCGTGTGTACAAGGAACGGGGTACCAGTTTATGCGAGGTTGTTCCACAAGATGATGGCGTGTGAAAATGAACGGGGTACCAGTTTATTGCTATTGGCTTATTATCCGCTCATATTCCTTTCTTAAAAAGGTTTAACAAAATGCTTTAAATGCGTGCATTCAATGGGTTACATATGTTAATCTTACAACCTCGTGTACTTTAATAATGGACCATGTAATGTAAAATTCCGTACAGTCATATTATAGAATGAGTATATATATAATGTATAACATATGTCGTCGTGTGGGTACTGGAAGGTGTACAAACTAGCATCACCTGATCTGTTTCTCCTCTCCTCGTAAAGTAATCTTCAAAATTCTATTATATTTAACTTCCGGTTTACTTTACCTGCACCAATCGGGAAATCATTCAGTCACCGGAGATTACTTTTTTTAGTAAAAGTCATTATACCTTATTATTTATATACAAAAGATGGCTATGAATGGGTAAAATGAAATTATTATATTTTTCATAAAAAAACAAACATCTAGTTACATTCTAATAATCCAATCAGAACGCTCGTTTCAACGCGAACTGCGCCGCTTGAGAAATGTTCAAAACAAATTGAAAAATTCTACGAAATCACTTTTTGACGTACATTTTTGGCGAATAAACCTACACGTTAGTGGAAACACATTTTATTGATAATGTTATTCACTGTTAATACTCTCCCGTCGAAGATTTTGTGTTGTTGCTGACAGAACCCGTGTCCTAGTATGGAAATGTGACCTGCTATGGTCAATGTCTGTGGCAATTGTTTGCAAAGTATACATGCATGCAGCTTAAAGTTGTGTTTTATTTGAAGAACAATATAAAGACTCTGGATAGGCGTTATATTTGGACAGATTTGTTCAAAATTGTTTCAGATAGGGCCATTTTACTGATCGATGCGAAATCTGACACCCCACAGAGTAGAATCCCTGTACTTAAATATATATACTAGTACCCCCAAACGTGCCGAATCCCTATGGTTTAAATGAATAGTCAATAGAGACAAATTGGGAACAAAGACATTTGATCGGTTTGGAGGAAATATTAGCTTAGAGGGGTTCCGGTTTTGAGGGGTTCCACTGTAGGCCTACTGTGTTTCAACTATATGCCTATAGCATTTTTCAATTAAGAAATAATATTAGTCTTTCAGCTATTTTAGTGGCGAATAAAACATGGTTTGGAGTTCTGACGCATGCGAATTAACCATGCAGTGGTTCATTCTGGCAATCAGAACGACACACCATGTTTTATTCAACTATAAATAGCACACATACAAATAGTATTTCGATTCTAACATGACCATAATATTTAAAAAGCACAGACAGTTATTTTTAAGAAAGCGTAAATGACATTCCAAAAAAGTTGTGTAGCTTATACCGACAGAATATCGAGTCGTGTTAGAATGTTTGACAGACTCGGCCTGGATACTGATCATGGTAGGTTTATACGTTTGAAAAATCTGAGATACAACCGATATGGATTAGGAAAAGTGGATCAGCCCACAGGCACCAGACTGTGGATCAGCCTAAGTGAAAGGCTGGTACTTTAAGATACAGAACTCTCGCAAATTGTTGGAAAGAAAGCGGATGAACAAATAGCCCATGAAGAACGAGCTGCGGGGAGGAAGAGAAAACACGTATGCTTGAATTTGAATGCACGAAGGAAGAAACTGCACTGAAAGAGAAATGGAGGAACGAGAGGCAGCCATAATACCATATTAAGGCATACAAAAGGATAACTCATTGGAAAAGATATGGGAGTATGTCATGAATTTTTGTCAACATTGAGATATGCTAAGGGCATATCTATAGCTGAAACATAGTAGTGCCTAAGCTTCGGTCGGGGAACGTTTGAATACACATACGTACAGCTGGAATAGAATTACGGCTTCGAATAGTTGGAT
Source organism: Archivesica marissinica (assembly GCA_014843695.1). Taxonomy (NCBI): domain Eukaryota; kingdom Metazoa; phylum Mollusca; class Bivalvia; order Venerida; family Vesicomyidae; genus Archivesica; species Archivesica marissinica. Next base: position 1,032,744 of record JABXNX010000022.1, on the reverse strand, counting down.
TTAAAGTGATCAAGCAAAGAAATAGCAGAAAAGTTAGTGACTCGAACCCACGACCTCCCGAACACTAGTCGGACAGCTCTACCAACTGAGCTAGCCGGGCCGTTCTACCAACGCTGAAATACACTACAGATTTGAGCTCCAAATTCGAATATCTAGAATAGAGTTACAGCTTGGAATAGTCAAAACAGGATTCCAGCTTCAAATAGTGGAATAGAGACTGCAACGAACAGCTGAAATAGAGCTAGAGCTCCGAATAGTTGGAAGTATTCCAGATATATATCACCATCAAGCCCATATACATAGAGGTTCCTTCGATGATAGCCAGTCTGGCAACTTGCGAATGGCTATATACTTGGAACATTGCACCATAGCTTGCTGCAGTTGTGAATAATAACTCACATAAATAGAGAAACATCTCAGAATACGCTTCATGGATACTTCATAGTGAGGTCCAGATGATACTTCATAGTGAGGTCCAGATGATACTTCATAGTGAGGTCCAGATGATACTTCATAGTGAGGTCCAGATGATAGAGTACTGTTGAAACATATAGAATTACAGATTATCAGATCAATTAAAAATATTAGAGTGGTGGAACCTATGCTCGGCGTATTCCTATGCTCGGTGTATTCCTATGCTCGATGTATTCCTATGCTCGACGTATTCCTATGATCGGCGTATTCCTATGGTCGGAGTATTCCTATGCTCGGTGTATTCCTATGGTCGGTGTATTCCTATGCTCGGTGTATTCCTATGGTCGGTGTATTCCTATGCTCGGTGTATTCCTATGCTCGGCGTATTCCTATGCTCGATGTATTCCTATGCTCGACGTATTCCTATGATCGGCGTATTCCTATGGTCGGAGTATTCCTATGCTCGGTGTATTCCTATGATCGGTGTATTCCTATGATAGGCGTATTTTTTCCATTTACATCCGTATTTAAAATATTTAAATAGTTTTAACCTATGTTCACTGACAGAGGTGAAGCATGGTTCATAGCATTCCGATGTGCGTACCGGTAGTCTAATGCAACTGTCACCTGACTTGTTCAGTAGCCGACAAGTTGTTGGGAACATTATTTTCACCGAAATGATGCGGTTTATGAGCATTTCAGGTAGCTTTCCTAATTGGAAAAAATGTACAAATAACCAGAAAAAAAGTTTCGTATGAGTTGTAATATTGTTAGTTATTGATGTTACTAAGTCAAAATAATATATTCAACATTTACCTGTGCATAAATAAAACATTCATGTACGCCGTGCATAGATGCCCTAAAGTATCTAGTTCCCCATGGAAACAGGTGCCGTTGCGATAGCTGTATTGAGGCGCATGGTCACGTAATGAAGCTAACATTGTCAACAACAATTTGTTGAAAGTTGTGTTCACGACTTAGGAAAATAATAATATACGGCAAATGCCTTTAACTTTTTGCATAGGCCATGATATGTAAGATTTACGCCGAGCATAGGTTCCACCATTCTAGTTTAAACATATGATGAAACTTTTAAAACATGATGAAGCAAAACAAAAAAAGAATAACAGTGTACATCCGTTATGTCGAATTCCGTTACTATTACATAACCGAAGTTTGACATAGCGTATATTGACCACATTTCCCCAAGATGATGTTTCTCGTAGATCACAAGCCTTACCCGATACTTACCTGTGTGTATTTTACGTTTATTTATAGTCGCTACCGGTTGCCCATATGAGCGACGCCTCCTGAAGAGATTAGTCATTTTAGATTTTTGGAGGAAAGTGCAAAGATACAGACAGAGACCCATTCCAGAGTCGCCTCTGGTTCTTTTACGTGCACGGTGTAAAGCACCGACACGATACCTCGGTTTAACGTCCCATCTGTAATATCGAACCTGTGATCCATGGATTACCAGTCCAGCATGTTACCACTGGACTACAGATCCGTCTGTAGATACTTACCTTAAACTGATACACGATTAAATAGTCTGCTGCAATATGCTGAATTTAATCATGTCATTTTGCACTAATTATTGACAATTTATAGTTAAACCAAACTGATTAATTATAATTATTATGATGAGCAGTTTGTTTATCCAATTATTGGTTAACTGCCGATAAGTGTGTAACGGTAGTGAACATATTGTAATTACTGTCACTGTAAATACTTCAACTATCTTTATCGATTGTTTGCACAGGCACGGCGGTACGTCTTTGATCAGGTAAATTTGCCGAATGAAAATCGTACTTCGGCGGCAAGCTGATGCTTTGACATAACGAGTGTGAAATACTGCATATTTATACTGAAGGAACTAAAATTTAAAATTTATAAAAGAAAAATTTTACAAAACGAAACTTGACATAAACGGAGCCAGTTATATGTATTATAATAGTATCTGAAACGGGACTTTGACATAACCGACCTTGATATAACAGATGTAATCAGAAAACTACTCAATAGTGCACAACAACGTACGGTGGCATGTCCGCAGGCCAGTTGAAATCTTGGATTTAAATCTTGTCCATGCTTTTTGCAGCCATCCACATTTCTTTTGTGTCACTGTTGTTTGTTTTCTTTGATCTCCAAAATCAGAAGCACACTCATCAGATGTTACAGCCGCTGCAGCTGAAATCTTGGATTTAATTCTTTTCCGTGCTCTTTGCAGACATCCATATGTCTTTTGTGTCACTGTTGTTTCATTTGTTTCATCTCCAATATCAGAAGCCCACTCATCAGATGGTACAGCCGCTGCAGCTGAAATATTGGACTTAATTCTTTTCCATGCTCTTTGCAGCCACCCACATTTCACTTTTTGTCATTGTTGTTTCTTTTGTTTCATCTCCAACATCAGAAGCCCACTCATCAGATGTTACAGCCGCTGCAGCTGAAATCTTGGATTTAATTCTTTTCCATGCTCTTTGCAGCCATCCACATTTCTTTTTTGTCATTGTTGTTTCATTTGTTTCATCTCCAAAATCAGAAGCCCACACATCAGATGGTACAGCCGCTGCAACAAACAAAAAAGAATAACATTGTACGTCCGTTATGTGGAATTCCGTTACTTTTACATAATTGAAATTTGACATAGCGTATATTGACCATATTTCCCCAAGATGATGCTTCTTGTAGATCACAAGCCTTACCCGATACTTACCTGTGTGTATTTTATGTTTATTTATCGTCGCTACCGGTTGCCCATATGAGCGACGCCTCCTGAAGAGATTAGTCATTTTAGATTATTGGAGGAAAGTGCAAAGATACAGAGAGAGAGAGACCCATTCCAGAATCGTTTCTGGTTCTTTTACGGGCACGGTGTAAAACACAAACACGATACCTCGGTTTAACGTCCCGTCTGAAATATCGAACCTGCGATCCCTGGAATACCAGTCCAGCATGTTACCATTGTACTACAGATCCGCCTGTAGATACTTACCTTAAACTGATACTCGATTAAATAGTCTGCTGCATTATGCTGAATTTAATCAGGTCATTTTGCACTAATTATTGACAATTGATAGTTAAACCAAACGGATTAATTATAATTATTATGATGAGCAGTTTGTTTATCCAATTATTGGTTAACTACCGATAAGTGTGTAACTGTATTGCACATATTGTAATTACTGTCACGGTAAATACTTCAACTATCTTTATCGATTGTTTGCACAGGCACGGCGGTACGTCTTTGATCAGGTAAATTTGCCGAATGAAAATCGTACTTCGGCGGCAAGCTGATGCTTTGACATAACGCGTGTGAAATACTGCATATTTATACTGAAGGAACTAAAATTTAAAATTTATAAAAGAAAAATTTTACTCAATAGTGCTCAACAACCTACGGTGGCATGTCCGCAGGCCAGTTGAAATCTTGGATTTAAATCTTGTCCATGCTCTTTGCAGGCATCCATATTTCTGTTGTTTCTTTTGTTTGATCTCCAAAATCAGAAGCCTATTCATCAGATGTTACAGCCGCTGCAGCTGAAATCTTGGATTTAATTCTTGTCCATGCTCTTTGTAGACATCCACATTTCACATTTTGTCAGTGTTGTTTCTTTTGTTTCATCTCCGAAATCAGAGGCCCACTCATCAGATGTTACAGCCGCTACAGCTGAAATCTTGGATGTAATTCTTTTCCATGCTCTTTGCAGCCATCCACATTTCTTTTTTGTGATTGTTGTTTCTTTTGTTTCATCTCCAAAATCAGAAGCCTATTCATCAGATGTTACAGCGCTGCAGCTGAAATCTTGGATTTAATTATTTTCCATGCTCTTTGCAGCCATCCACATTTCATTTTTGTCATTGTTGTTTCTTTTGTTTCATCTCCAAAATCAGAAGCCCACACATCAGATGGTACAGCCGCTGCAACAAACAAACAAAGAAAAACATTGTACGTCCGTTATGTGGAATTCCGTTTACATAACCGAAGTTTGACATAACGTATATTGACCATATTTCCTCAAGATGATGCTTCTTGTAGATCACAAGCCTTACCAGATACTTACCTGTGTGTATTTTATGTTTATTTATCGTCGCTACCGGTTGCCCATATGAGCGACGTCTCCTGAAGAGATTAGTCTGTTTAGATTGTTGGAGGATAGTGCAATGATACAGAGAGAGACCCATTCCAAAGTCGCTTCTGGTTCTTTTACGTGCACGGTGTAAAATACCAACACGATACCTCGGTTTAACGTCCCGTCTGAAATATCGAACCTGCGATCCCTGGATTACCAGTCCAGCATGTTACCACTGTACTACAGATCCGTCTGTAGATACTTACCTTAAACTGATACTCGATTAAATAGTCTGCTGCATTATGCTGAATTTAATCAGGTCATTTTGCACTAATTATTGACAATTGATAGTTAAACCAAACTGATTAATTATAATTATTATGATGAGCAGTTTGTTTATCCAATTATTGGTTAACTACCGATAAGTGTGTAACTGTATTGCACATATTGTAATTACTGTCACGGTAAATACTTCAACTATCTTTATCGATTGTTTGCACAGGCACGGCGGTACGTCTTTGATCAGGTAAATTTGCCGAATGAAAATCGTACTTCGGCGGCAAGCTGATGCTTTGACATAACGCGTGTGAAATACTGCATATTTATACTGAAGGAACTAAAAGATAAATTTATAAAACGAACCATTTTACAAAACGAAACTTGACATAAACGGAGCCAGTTATATGTATTATGATAGTATCTGAAACGGGACTTTGACCCGACTTCGAGATAACCGGAGAATTTGACATAACCGACCTTGATATAACAGATGTAGTCAGAAAACTACTCAATAGTGTACGTCTTCGTACACGACAATACACGATGGCATGTCTGCAGGCCAGCTGCAATCTTGGATTTAATTGTTTTCCATACTCTTCGCAGACATCCACGTTTCTTTTGTTTCATTGTTACACTTCAATCTACAAAAGCGGAAGCACACTCACGATAACGTACGATGGCATGTCTGCAGGCCAGTTGAAATCGTGGATTGAAATCGTTTCCATGCTCTTTGCAACCATCCACATTTCTTTTGTGTCACTGTTGTTTCTTTTGTTTGATCTCCAAAATCAGAAGCCCACTCATCAGATGTTACAGCCGCTGCAGCTGAACTCTTGGATTTAATTCTTTTCCATGCTCTTTGCAGCCATCCACATTTCTTTTTTGTCACTGTTGTTTCTTTTTGTTTCATCTCCAAAATCAGAAGCCGGAGAGAGAGACCTTAAACTGATACTCGATTAAATAGTCTGCTGCATTATGCTGAATTTAATCAGGTCATTTTGCACTAATTATTGACAATTTATAGTTAATCCAAAGATAACCGGAGAATTTGACATAAGTGACATTGATATAACAGATGTAGTCTGAAAACTACTGAATAGTGTACGTCTTCGTAAAGGACAATGCACGATGGCATGTCTGCAGGCCAGTTGTAATCTTGGATTTAATTGTTTTCCATACTTTTCTCAGACACCCACGTTTCTTTTGTTTGATTGTTGCAATTCCATCTATAAAAGCAGAAGCACGCTCATCAGAATCGGATGTCGCTGCAGCTGACTGGGGCTGGCTAGAGATACCTGTTCTCTCAACACCATCCTTAGAATTGGGACTCGCGGCCGACAAGCGCAAGCTGGAACACTTCGATAGCTCAATATCATCTTCAGTCATTGAACTGTCTTCTACGATATTCTGACCTTGAGGTGGCGTTTCTTTCACTCTTTCAACTGCTTCTACAGCACCATCCATGTTATTACTAACAACTGCTTCTACAGCATCATCCACATTGTTACTAACAACTGAAGCTACAGCATCATCCACGTTGTTACTAACAACTGTCGCTGCAGCATCATCCACGTTGTTACTAACAATCCGTATGTGCAGAATGTCGTGACACTAGGCTACTCAAATTCCGAGACGCTAGACACTACTAATGAATATATTGATGATGAGGGAATGAAAAGCACTTATATAATATGTATCGATGGTTGTAAGCATCATCTTTTTAATACTAATATGTTATTGCACTTATACCATGATACACAATCCTCGCAATGTATGTGCTGCAGATGTAGGATTTTTAAATAAATAATAATATAATGATATGTCAAATGTAGATTTTTGTGCGCGCGTGCGTGAGTGCGTGCGTGTCTGTATGTGTGTGCGCGCGCGCGTGCGTGCGTTTGTGTGTGTGTGTGTCTGTCTGTCTGTTTGTCTGTCTGTCTGTGTGCGTGTGTGTGTGTATGTGTGTGTGTGTACGTGCGTGCGTGCGTGCGTGCGTGCGTGCGTGCGTGCGTGCGTGCGTGCGTGCGTGCGTGCGTGCGTGCGTGCGTGCGTGCGTGCGTGCGTGCGTGCGTGCGTGCGTGCGTGCGTGCGTGCGTGCGTGCGTGCGTGCGTGCGTGCGTGCGTGCGTGCGTGCGTGCGTGCGTGCGTGCGTGCGTGCGTGCGTGCGTGCGTGCGTGCGTGCGTGCGTGCGTGCGTGCGTGCGTGCGTGCGTGCGTGCGTGCGTGCGTGCGTGCGTGCGTGCGTGCGTGCGTGCGTGGCGTGCGTGCGTGCGTGCGGTGCGTGCGTGCGTGCGTGCGTGCGTGCGTGCGTGCGTGCGTGCGTGCGTGCGTGCGTGCGTGCGTGCGTGCGTGCGTGCGTGCGTGCGTGCGTGCGTGCGTGCGTGCGTGCGTGCGTGCGTGCGTGCGTGCGTGCGTGCGTGCGTGCGTGCGTGCGTGCGTGCGTGCGTGCGTGCGTGCGTGCGTGCGTGCGTGCGTGCGTGCGTGCGTGCGTGCGTGCGTGCGTGCGTGCGTGCGTGCGTGCGTGCGTGCGTGCGTGCGTGCGTGCGTGCGTGCGTGCGTGCGTGCGTGCGTGTTTAGCTACATTGTACCATAGTTATTGAATGTTTTAAATGATTTTAAAATTCATTAATATCTACCAAGAAATGCATCATAGAATTTGAATTTATACAAAAGTAATGTAAATGAACGTAAATTGTCGCTTTCAATGCATATTTTATCGAAATTGACTGTACCTGTTTAATACATTTTGTTTTTATGTCGTTCAAGACCATATTTAAAATGTTTAGCGAAGTAACTGTGAAGGAAAACTCATAATAGCACTTTAAACTATATAAATATGTCACCTGAGAGTGAAGATACACACATTGGTATTTTAAAGTCGGCCATCTTGGATTTATGCAATGGGATTTTTTGGGACTTTTAGTATAGTGTTCTGCAGACATCATAGAAATGCACTGTGGTGTGATCTACAGTGATTATATATATCTTTTTATGAAGACTTTGTTCTCAAATTGTTGAAAAACGAAATGTTGTTGGTTAACTCTGAACACATATGCTATGATCCATATATATATTCATTCATTCCAGCATAGTACCGAAAATAAAATGATAAGCAATACTGTATTATATATATGTATGTATTTACACCGCTACTGCATTTCCTTCGATGAACGTTTGTGCCCTGTTTACATTCCATACTCGTATGAATTTCTCACTAATGATATGCAGCTGACATGAGTACTCACAGTTATGGTCATGCGCATTCGCAGTGTTGGGCAGCGTTCTTCTCAAGAAAAGGCGTGTCTTACAGTTTACCCTGTTCCAAGGATGATCTTACCCTGTTCCAAGGATGATATTACCCTGTTCCAAGGATGATCTTACCCTGTTCCAAGGATGATCTTACCCTGTTCCAAGGATGATATTACCCTGTTCCAAGGATGATCTTACCCTGTTCCAAGGATGATATTACCCTGTTCCAAGGATGATCTTACCCTGTTCCAAGGATGATCTTACCCTGTTCCAAGGATGATCTTACCCTGTTCCAAGGATGATCTATTTACCAGATCCGACACACGGAAACTCGCACATCTAGACTAAATACATTTTTTTAATGCGAAGTGTGATATATTTTTCTTTGTGTCATTGAAATAATAATTAATGTAAATTTAAGTAATGAATCGCGGATCAATAGTTTCCATCAGGGGTATTTCGGCCTCCACACACTTTAACCACGACCAATGTAGTCCATACCCCGATGGAAGCTATTAACCGGCGATTCATCCTTTAGAATATGATGCCTCCTCCTCCTGTTGTCTACCATGCAAATTAGATCGACTAACCTACCTAGAATATTCACTCGCCCACATGCCTCGGCGGAGGCGAGTATAAATAAAACTATTGGATTGGATCAAATATGTATATTAAATATCCTTGTCTGTGACGTGATGCGTGCAGACAGAAATTAGATTGTTAAAGCTTTCAATTTGTTTTTATATTTCATGTATAAATCTATAAAAGACCACCTATATATTTATTAAAATTTATTAAAGTTCAAAAGTTACTCCGGCATTCCAGCCGATTGCTCCTGGCTTAAATAGGAACCCGATCAACTCGTACCCTAGTCAAATCGTACCATTGTCAGATTCTGTAATAGTGTTCAATTTAGTATTTACGAAATGGCTTATACTGTTCATTTTGTTGGAAGCCCGGGTCATTGGTTAAAATTGAAAATAGTCGTCTCCGTGGCCTAGTGGTTAAGGCGTCTGTATACGGAGCGGGAGGTCGAAGGTTCGAATCTCGTCAGAGGTTCGTTCTGATATGGCCGGTTGGTGAGCCGTTAGTTAAATAATGGTTACCGATTGTCTGGCGCCTGGCATACAAGCATAGGATTCGGGAAGTAGTGATGTTCATAAAAAGAGGTGTCTCATAAGTCAGGAATGGCTGGCCCTTTAAATAGGGGTGACACTATAATAAACAAACACTTTACTGTGCTCGCCCATATGGTTCGCCGGAGACGAGGGTAAATAAGCTCATCATCATCATCATCATTACTTTTCAGTCGTGTATCATGGGTGCTGAGGTGTATGACCAGGCCACGAGTTGAAATTATATGAACGTACTTAAATGATTGTTGGCCATGAATACGTTGTTGCGTGGTTTCCTCAAAGGTCACATATATATTAAATGCTATGCAATAATACAAACAAAACAGTTATACTTATCAAAGTCAAACCTATTTGAAAGGCAAGCCGGTGGTAACACTGACTAGGTATTGCCTAGTCAAAGTTTGTTTAAAGTTCAAATGGGGAAAAAAGCCTAAATTGCAAATGCTCCCTCGTATTGACGTTAGTAAACCACCATTTACCAATTATTGGTGGATTTGTAAAGAAATATCAATAAGGGGGGTAATTTACAAATATTAATTCCACCAACACCGATTCCATTGTGGGCAGATCTTCAAAGTTGTGCAGACAATCTGAATAATTGATATTGAAAATTGGAAATATAAAACGGTAATAATAGAGTAGAATCACACACGTCTTAGAATAGAATCACCCACGTCTTAGAATAGAATCACCAACGTCTTTAGAATAGAATCACCCACGTCTTAGAATAGAATCACCAACGTCTTAGAATAGAATCACCCACGTCTTAGAATAGAATCACCCACGTCTTAGAATAGAATCACCAACGTCTTTAGAATAGAATCACCCACGTCGTAGAATAGAATCACCCACGTCTTTAGAATAGAATCACCCACGTCTTTGAATAGAATCACCCACGTCTTTAGAATAGAATCACCAACGTCTTTAGAATAGAATCACCAACGTCTTTAGAATAGAATCACCCACGTCTTTAGAATAGAATCACCCACGTCTTTAGAATAGAATCACCCACGTCTTAAGAATAGAATCACCCACGTCTTTAGAATAGAATCACCAACGTCTTTAGAATAGAATCACCCACGTCTTTAGAATAGAATCACCCACGTCTTAGAATAGAATCACCCACGTCTTTAGAATAGAATCACCAACGTCTTTAGAATAGAATCACCCACGTCTTAGAATAGAATCACCCACGTCTTTAGAATAGAATCACCCACGTCTTAGAATAGAATCACCCATGTCTTAGAATAGAATCACCAACGTCTTTAGAATAGAATCACCCACGTCTTAGAATAGAATCACCCACGTCTTAGAATAGAATCACCACGTCTTTAGAATAGAATCACCAACGTCTTTAGAATAGAATCACCCACGTCTTTAGAATAGAATCACCCACGTCTTAGAATAGAATCACCAACGTCTTTAGAATAGAATCACCCACGTCTTAGAATAGAATCACCCACGTCTTAGAATAGAATCACCCACGTCTTTAGAATAGAATCACCAACGTCTTTAGAATAGAATCACCAACGTCTTTAGAATAGAATCACCCACGTCTTTAGAATAGAATCACCCACGTCTTAGAATAGAATCACCCACGTCTTTAGAATAGAATCACCCACGTCTTTAGAATAGAATCACCCACGTCTTAGAATAGAATCACCCACGTCTTTAGAATAGAATCACCAACGTCTTTAGAATAGAATCACCCACGTCTTAGAATAGAATCACCCACGTCTTTAGAATAGAATCACCCACGTCTTAGAATAGAATCACCCATGTCTTAGAATAGAATCACCAACGTCTTTAGAATAGAATCACCCACGTCTTAGAATAGAATCACCCACGTCTTTAGAATAGAATCACCCACGTCTTTAGAATAGAATCACCAACGTCTTTAGAATAGAATCACCCACGTCTTTAGAATAGAATCACCCACGTCTTAGAATAGAATCACCCACGTCTTAGAATAGAATCACCCACGTCTTAGAATAGAATCACCCACGTCTTAGAATATCTCAGTAGAACAATCATATAGCAAATGTCAGCGTGTTCCGCTGCATCCATTGGGACCTATTGGAACAAACGAGAAGACAATATTATTACAAATGGAATTATTCAGAGATATATATAATATATAATATCCAGATCGATTTCATGGCGAGTTGTATTGTAATGTTATTGTTTCGTATCGATCATATTAGTTTCAATTATTTATTTTCCTTTCACTTTACCGGACATGGCCAACGATCCAGAATAGAGAAAAATCGTTGAAAGCCACTTAACGAACGTGAATTATTCAGCATGAAACAAACGTTGTGCAATGAATGCGTGCAACACCTGAACATAGCTCTATATAGATACACGGAACCGATATGAATATTTCATTTGTTTAATTGACTTTTAAAGAGTCAATTGTATCTGAAAAGAATTAGTTAATAAAATTACAAATAAACCGCTTAAATACGGTGAATACAAAACATTGCATTCTGAATTTGTTGCAAAAATTTGTTTTTTTTGGTTTATTTAAAATATGGGAAATTCAAAATCTAAAGTTCGCAAGTTGAGCCCGAAGACACTTACGGACTTACAGAAGAATGTGGATGTGGATTTTTCGCGGGATGAGATTGAAGAATGGTTTCGGGAGTATCAGTCGAGCTTAGGGAAAGGAATGGCTAGATTGACGATGAAGGAATTTAAACAGGTCTATAACAGTGTGTTCGATGGAGACGCATCGGCGTTCGTAGAGCATCTCTTTCGGTCCTTCGACGCCGACCAGGACGGGTTTGTAGACTTTAAGGAATTCATTGTGGGGCTGTGTGTGTCTGGAAGCGATAAACCCGAGGCGAAGTTGAAATGGGCGTTTAAGATGTACGACATAGATGGAAATGGGTCCATATCCAGGGAGGAAATGTCTAGCATGCTAAAGGTACGTGTCACGTGTACAAAATATACACTTCATTTATTTTACAACGATTGCGAAACAAGTTTTAACAACTTATATCGTTCGGATGACAGCATATTTGTGGCCATTCGTGTGGGAGGAAACCGGAGAACCCGAAGAAAACCCACCTGTCCGATCTTGCGACTAACGTACCATCTCACATACTTCCCAGTTCGAGATTCGAATCCGGGTTTCATTGGTGAGAAGAGAGCGTGCTAACCACTGCGCTAATCAGACGGCATTGTGACATGCTTCTGCTACAGCATACACGTATCTTATCGGCTTAGAATATGTGTCGAGTTGGTATATTAAACACATTTATTTCGTACGTCCACAATCGTAACGGCTACAACGGGGCGCGAACTCCGGGCCGTTCGTACCTGGAGCGAACGCGGTACCCTGTGCTATCACGACTTCTACTAATATTCACAAGTTGCATAGCTCGTTTCATTTCATCGAGACATTCCGGTTGGAACATTCCGGTATATTCCTGATGCATTACAAGATGCGCTGGAGACGATTTTGTTCCGACTCTGTTTCTGCATTTCTGGCGTATTTGGGTGTACATTGACAGGCCCGGACTCTCAGTTACCAGTTGTCCGTGCATTATAGACGTTACCTGCCTGGGTATATTTCATATTATTGTTTCCGGCAAGTCTATGTTATTGTCTCATGCTAGTCTGTGTTACTGTTTCAGCCAGGTTTATTGTATCATTCAAGGCAAGTTTATGCTAATCTTTCAGGCAATCTATAGGATGATCACCACAGATTTGTCGAGCACTAAAACTGATCTCAAACTTATCGAGGAACTCGTACAGACGTTCTTCGAATCAGCTGACCGTAACCATGACAACGCCATCAGTGAAGATGAGTTCATATATGGTGTAAAGGATATGCCTGTAATTCTACACTTGTTACAATGCGACCCGGATGTCGGTATTGAAGATGTGGAAACTATTGAGCACTTTGATTCCTTGCACGCTTCTGAGAAAGAAATGCATTCAAAGTCAGCATCCACCAGTACAGGACGTTCATCAGCCAAAAGTGAATCGTATAAAACTAAACAATGTTGATAGATTACTTTTAAATATTCGGCCCTGTCTGCCTAATTGGGATTTAGGCCCGCATTGCAGCGATGCGGGTCGCGTGTCATCGATCCACAATGTTCAATGTTAACCAGCAGGGCCGTCGCTGGAGCTATTTTGATGATACGCACGGTCAAATTTGTTTGTCAATTGAACATAGCGTGCGATTACGCTAGGGGGGTCTCCCCACCCCCGGGATATTTTTGGAAATGAGGAAGCAATTTCCTGCATTTCAATGTATTTTGTAACATAGATTTGCAGGACTATTGCTCTTATCAATTAATCAAGCACGTAAAATAGCACAAACTATTTCGAGATGCACCATATTTGCAATGGGCTCAATTATTCCACAACTCCACACATCACGGCGCCTATGTATCCCTACTACCCCCCTGGCGTTTTAATTCATTTTTGGAGTTTTAATTTGTTTTCATTTTCTCAGACCAATGATACGCACGTGCGTACTTGCGTATGCCCAGCGACGGGCCTGAGTCCAGTCTACCGTGGAAGCCCTTTAATTAATATGTGTATGTAATTTTTAGCAACTGTCCATATTCAGTTTCTGTTGCAGGGTGTTAAATGTGCATGTTAATGTTATTATGTTATGTTAGCCCATTTTTGAAAATAGCAAGTGCATTATGATGGTAATTCGTTAGAAAATTTGGATTCAGTATTTTCATGAAGATTATAAAAACTCAGTTATAAAGAGAACACGCAGGCAAAGAAACATTTTTTGGTGGGTAATCTATATAATTTTATAGTAACGATTATCAAAAATAAATGTGTTTCAGAACTGTGTGTTTCTTACTAGAGTTGATGTTTGATTTATGCTATGCAATCTATTTTGGGTTATCACATGGTCCTGGGATGTAGTTAACCCGTGGGGAATGGACGGGATCCAGGGTATGCGCCGGATGCCTGTGCTTCTTATAATTGTAAACTATTAACATGTATACATGCATAGTAGATTACACATTGCTATGTGCAATATTAGTTATTTATTCCTCCAAAGTGTCGTTGTCCTTATATTCCACGGTGGATTATTGATGCCGTATACATCAGCGAGTCATGCAATCTATGATTAACATTATATCAGGGGGCCATTTGCCCCATGCTCTTCTAACTTACATGTACTATACAATGATACTAACGTCCCTGTAGCATATAATGATACTAACGTCCCTGTAGCATATATGATACTAACGTTCCTGTAGCATATAATGATACTAACGTCCCTGTAGCATATAATGATACTAACGTCCCTGTAGCATCCAATGATACTAACGTCCCTGTAGCATCCAATGATACTAACGTCCCTGTAGCATCCAATGATACTAACGTCCCTGTAGCATATAATGATACTAACGTCCCTGTAGCATATAATGATACTAACGTCCCTGTAGCATATAATGATACTAACGTCCCTGTAGCATATAATGATACTAACGTCCCTGTAGCATATAATGATACTAACGTTCCTGTAGCATATAATGATACTAACGTCCCTGTAGCATATAATGATACTAACGTTCCTGTAGCATACAATGATACTAACGTTCCTGTAGCATATAATGATACTAACGTTCCTGTAGCATATAATGATACTAACGTTCCTGTAGCATACAATGATACTAACGTCCCTGTAGCATACAATGATACTAACGTCCCTGTAGCATACAATGATACTAACGTTCCTGTAGCATACAATGATACTAACGTTCCTGTAGCATACAATGATACTAACGTTCCTGTAGCATATAATGATACTAACGTTCCTGTAGCATATAATGATACTAACGTCCCTGTAGCATACAATGATACTAACGTTCCTGTAGCATACAATGATACTAACGTTCCTGTAGCATACAATGATACTAACGTTCCTGTAGCATACAATGATACTAACGTTCCTGTAGCATACAATGATACTAACGTTCCTGTAGCATACAATGATACTAACGTCCATGCAGCATCCAATGATGTCCATGCAGCATACAATGATGCTAACTTCCCTGCAGTATACAATGATACTAACTTCCCTGCAGTATACAATGATACTAACTTCCCTGCAGTATACAATGATACTAACTTCCCTGCAGTATACAATGATACTAACTTACATGCAGCATACAATGATGCTAACTTCCCTGCAGTATACAATGATACTAACTTACATGCAGTATACAATGATACTAACTTACATGCAGTATACAATGATACTAACTTACATGCAGTATACAATGATACTAACTTACATGCAGTATACAATGATGCTAACTTACATGCAATATGTAATGATGCTAACTTCCCTGCAGTATACAATGATGCTAACTTACCTGCAGTATGTAATGATGCTAACTTACATGCAGTACAATGATGCTAACTTACATGCAGCATACAGTGATGCTAACTTACATGCAGTATACAATGATACTAACGTCCCGGCAGTATACAATGATGCTAACTTACATGCAGTATACAATGATGCTAACTTACATGCAGCATACAGTGATGCTAACTTGCCTGCAGTATACGGTGATGCTAACTTACATGCAGTATGTAATGATGCTAACCTACATGCATTATATGGTGATGCTAACATGCATGCGGCATACGGTGATGCTAACTTACATGCAATATGTAATGATGCTAACTTACATGCAATATGTAATGATGCTAACTTACATGCAGTATGTAATGATGCTAACTTACATGCAGTACAATGATGCTAACTTACATGCAGTACAATGATGCTAACTTACATGCAGTACAATGAAGCTAACTTACATGCAGTATGTAATGATGCTAACTTACATGCAATATGTAATGATGCTAACTTACATGCAGTACAATGATGCTAACTTACATGCAGTACAATGATGCTAACTTACATGCAGTATACTGATGCTAACCTACATGCAGTATGTAATGATGCTAACTTACATGCAGTACAATGATGCTAACCTACATGCAGTACACGGTGATGCTAACTTACATGCAGTATGTAATGATGCTAACTTACATGCAGTACAATGATGCTAACTTACATGCAGTATGCAATGATGCTAACTTACATGCAGTACAATGAAGCTAACTTACATGCAGTATGTAATGATGCTAACTTACATGCAGTACACTGATGCTAACTTCCCTGCAGTACAATGATGCTAACTTCCCTGCAGTATGTAATGATGCTAACGTCCATACAGTATACAGTGATGCTAACTTACATGCAGTACAATGATGCTAACTTACATACAGTATGTAATGATGCTAACTTACATGCAGTACAATGATGCTAACTTCCCTGCAGTATACAATGATACTAACGTCCACGCAGTATACAGTGATACTAACTTACATGCAGTATGTAATGATGCTAACTTCCCTGCAGTACAATGATGCTAACTTCCCTGCAGTATGTAATGATGCTAACGTCCACGCAGTATACAGTGATACTAACTTACATGCAATGATGCTAACTTACATGCAATATAATGATGCTAACGTTGTCACAAGCCTCTCTTTCTCATATGTCTATTTTCCGATATCAATGCTCTAACCAGGGTCTATCCTATCGTAGACTCGCTGTAGTTGTCTAGGGGGGTTCTATACGGTCCTTCAACACTGCTCTAACCAGGGTATATCCTATCGTAGACTCGCTGGAGTTGTCTAGGGGGTTTCTCTACGGTCCT
Source organism: Archivesica marissinica (assembly GCA_014843695.1). NCBI lineage: Eukaryota > Metazoa > Mollusca > Bivalvia > Venerida > Vesicomyidae > Archivesica > Archivesica marissinica. Next base: position 1,015,867 of record JABXNX010000022.1, on the reverse strand, counting down.
TCATATATTATAACTCAACACAGTCTATCATTTTCCTTTGTATAATATCATTTACAACAAGCTCATTTATTTCAAATCTATAACGTGTATCATATATTCGTGATATCTCGTATCTTATTATTCGCCTCATTATTTCAATGTGTTCATAATAGTTCTATGACTATACTAATTCCCTTCTTTTATCAAACTATTCCAATAGATATATTAGCCAAAACAATCGTTTCTTAAAAGGATTATTAATTGATGATATTTCCCTATTGCTATAGACCATATTAGCAAAATCACCACAAGAATTGCAAACCAATTTAAATTTATTAAATGACTATTGTAAACTTTGGGGATTAGAGGTGAATACGACAAAAACTAAGGTTATGGTATGTCGGAAAAGGGGTGGATTACTGCAGGGTGAATCATGGACCTATAATGGAACTAATATTGAAATAACAAATGATTTTAATTATTTGGGTACTGTTTTTAATTATACTGGTAACTTTGCCATGAATCAACAGTTTTTGTCAGGCAAAGCATTAAAAGCGTTGAATATTCTCCTCGCTAACTGTACAAAAATAAGCCTGAAACCAAAGCTGCTTTGCCAGCTTTTTGATGCCTTTGTGGGCTCTATCTTAAATTATAGTTCTGAAATTTGGGGTTTCACAAAATCAAAGGAGCTAGAACGTATTCATTTGAAATTTTGTAAACGTATTTTAAATGTAAGAGTAACTACTTGTTCTACAGGCGTATATGACGAATTAGCCAGATATCCACTTTACATAACACGTTATACTCGAATTGTAAAATATTGGTTTAAATTGTTACATACAGATAATATAATTTTAAAACGTGTATATAGCCAGGCTGTAAATGATTGTGCAAATGGTTCTAGAAATTGGGCGTCCAAACTTAAAGATATTTTAAATAGCTATGGTTTCTCGAACATTTGGGAAAATCCATATAGTGTACAGTGTAGCCAGTTTATAAGTTTGTTTAAACAACGTGTGATTGATTGTCTCATTCAAGGTTAGTTTGTAAGCAAAGAGACAAGTGGTGTACTAAACTTGTATGATAGCTGTAAATTAAAATTTGAATATGAACCTTATCTAGATATTGTACCAAATATCTTACGTTTTTTAATTACAAGATTAAGAATTTCTGCACATTCATTACGAATACATACTGGTAGATATGGACAAAATAGAATTCATATTATAAATAATATGACATAAATCCAATATCAGCACTAATTATTGTTCATCCTCATAATTAGATGCATTTTCTTATTATTATCAAATTCTATATGCCACATGACCACGATAAAATTGTTGTATATATTTACATCATATATATTTGTATATATGTATTTGACGATGTACCATGTACAAGTCTTAATAAATAAAAAAAAGTTCTTAAAAGGCCTAATTATCTTCCGTTCACGTATTTAATACGACTTTAATATTGAAGAGTTAATACTTCTTTAAATATTAATTTTTCTAACTATCATAGAAACAGTTTATATTCTAATACTGAGTTACATATTTCCTTATAAAAATGCACAAATTTCTTCATCATTTTTCATTTCTTAAATAGCAGAATTAACATCTATAACAGACATAACGGCGCCACACATCTGTGATGTTATACAATATTATTACATGTTTATATGTCATCAAGAAAGCGGCGATTATCTTACATAACTGACCACCTGCACTCGGTTAGTGTCAAAATATAATTTTATTCCCGCGCAAACAGAGAACTAATAATTTAGGCGCGAAAATAATAGCAGACGATTATACATAATACATAATAATCATTATCTTACATGGTTAATAATGTGTCATATATATAAATAAATAAATGTATTTATATAATACATTTCTATTTATATATGACAATAATGTATTCGTGCAAATAGATTGTTTGTTTTTTCTATCTTTTGCACAACGTCCATGAAGTATACGGTGATGCTAACTTACCTGCAATATAATGATAGGGAGTATGGAACTTGTTGGCCTATCTCCCCTTGTATGTGATGTGCTAAACATAGTTTATTTCTCAGTGTTAACAATATACTTACGAGAGACTACCGAGAGAAACTAGATAAGCTCTGCTTCCGTTTTAATCCTTTCCTATATACTTACATCTTTGATTGTGTGTACATGTATTGTTTTGTGAATGTATATAGTGGAATAAATATGTTTAAACAAATATACAGATGAAGGGTTAGATTGAAAGACAGTCTTATAAATTACATTGGCAGAGTTTTCACTCAAAGCCTGTCCAAGTTTAACATTGACAGAGTGTTCACCCAAAGTATGTCCCAGTTTAACATTGGCAGAGTTTTCACCCAACGCCTGTCCCATTTTAAATTTAAGATATTAAACAGCGAAATGTTCCAAGTTAGTTTCTGTTTGCTGTCATAATTAATAACTACAGACAAACCAAATTCAATAGAAAATACTATACTATACTCCTAATTAACTGTTCATGAGTATCAGAAAATAGCATAGAAAAGATCACCCAACCTCAGCGGAATACGACTCAAGCAGTGGCAGAGAAAATGCCATCTTCCACTGTTTGAAGATAGCATTATCTTTCACTGAGAAAACTAAATCATTCATTGGAAAGCATAAAAGAAAATCTTGTTTGATTCATGTTCATATATTATATCGTATCTATCGTATCTATCGTATTTTATTGTATTAATTGTTAACAGTAAAAATATATAGTTGCATTGATTTATATTTGGGTGTATTTATGATAGAGATATCATCATTCAAAATTAATATCTTAAGAAACACAATTTTGTGGCGTTCAAAAATATTACAGATAATTTAAGGCAGTAAATGAGCGATATTAAATTGCCGAGTATATCTGTGAAACTCATTAATATTGTATGTCCTTTGATCAGCCTAAACAGTGTTGTCATGTTAAAATAGTTCAACGTAACAAGTAAAGTGTTTAGAAAGTAATATTGTGAAAGGAAAACATGTAATTATTATATTTTTATCAATATCAAAATAATAATCCATGTTGTCAATCCGCGAACCTGCTCTGAAATATACAATAAAAAGTATTAATCAAATATGGTTGTAATTATTAATTCTTGCTGGCTGGGTACCCTGTGTATATTGCTTTCCTATTCATATCTGTTTTCTGGATATTATAGGGTCATATATCACCAGGTAGATTACAGGACAGATAAAGCTGAAGGACAAATGGTTATTATTACTAAGTAGTCGCCCCTCGGATATTCCCTCCAGAAATATTAGTATTAAATTGCAGTCCCCGGATATTCTCTCCAGAAATAGTATTATTAAATTGCCGTCCCCGGATATTCTTTCCAGAAATATTATTATTAAATTGCCGTTCTTGGATATTCCCTCCAGAAATATTATTATTAAATTGCCGTCCCCGGATATTCCCTCCAGAAATATTATTATTAAATTGCCGTCCTCGGATATTCCTTCCAGAAATATTATTATTAAATTGCCGTCCCCGGATATTCCCTCCAGAAATAGTATTATTAAATTGCCGTCCCCGGATATTCCCTCCAGAAATATTATTATTAAATTGCCGTCCCCGGATATTCCCTCCAGAAATATTATTATTAAATTGCCGTCCTCGGATATTCCCTCCAGAAATATTATTATTAAATTGCCGTCCTCGGATATTCCTTCCAGACATATTATTATTAAATTGCTGTCCCCGGATATTCCCTCCAGAAATATTATTATTAAATTGCAGCCCCCGGATATTCCCTCCAGAAATAGTATTATTAAATTGTCGTCCCCGGATATTCCCTCAAGAAATATTATTATTAAATTGTCGCCCCCGGATATTTCCTCCAGTAATATGTTGTTATTTTATGTTTTGGACAGGATAGTGCAAGATACCATACATGCAATATTCTAGAAGAATACCTGTTTCCTACACATCACCGAGGTATAGCACCGATATAGAGGACCTCGATATATAGCACCGATATAGAGGACCTCGATATATAGCACCGATATAGGGGACTTCGGTATATAGCACCGATATAGGGGACTTCGGTATATAGCACCGATATAGAGGACTTTGGTACATAGCATCGATATAGAGGACTTCGGTTTATAGCACCGATATAGGGGACTTCGGTATATAGCACCGATATAGAGGACTTCGGTTTATAGCACCGATATAGGGGACTTCGGTATATAGCACCGATATAGGGGACTTCGGTATATAGCACCGATATAGAGGACCTCGATATATAGCACCGATATAGAGGACCTCGATATATAGCACCGATATAGGGGACTTCGGTATATAGCACGGATATAGGGGACTTCGATATATAGCACCGATATAGGGGACTTCGGTATATAGCACCGATATAGGGGACTTCGATATATAGCACGGATATAGAGGACTTCGGTACATATCATCGATATAGGGGGCTTCGGTTTATAGCACCGATATAGGGGACTTCGGTATATAGCACCGATATAGGGGGCTTCAGTTTATAGCACCGATATAGGGGACTTCGGTAAATAGCATCGACATAGGGGGCTTCGGTTTATAGCACCGATATAGGGGACTTCGGTATATAGCACCGATATAGGGGGCTTCGGTTTATAGCACCGATATAGGGGACTTCGGTATATAGCACCGACATGAGGTCTTCGGTTTATAGCACCGATATAGGGGACTTCGGTATATAGCACCGATATAGGGGACCTCGATTTATAGCACCCCGAATCATAGCACCGATATAGAGGACTTCTGTTTATAGCACCGATATAGGGGACTTCGGTATAAAGCACCGATATAGGGAACTTCGGTTTATAGCACCGATATACGGGACCTCAATTTATAGCACCGATATACGGGACCTCGATTTATAGCACCGATATAGGGGACCTCGATTTATAGCACCGATATAGGTGACTTCGGTATATAGCACCGATACATGTGACCTCGATGTATAGCACCGTGTGTGTGTGTGTGGTGTGGTGTGTGTGGTGTGTGGTGTGTGTGTGTGTGTGTGTGGTCTGGTGTGGTGTGGTGTGGTGTGGTGTGGTGTGGTGTGGTGTGGTGTGGTGTGGTGGTGTGGTGTGGTGTGGTGTGGTGTGGTGTGGTGTGGTGTGGTGTGGTGTGGTGTGGTGTGGTGGTGTGTATGTGTGTGTGTGTTACTTTTATTTATCGTCGCTACCGGTTGCACATATGAGCGACGCCTCCTGAAGAGAGTAGTCATTTTAGATTTGTGGAGGATAGTGCATGATACAGACAGAGACCCATTCCAGAGTCTCTTCTGGTTCTTTTACGTGCACGATGTAAAGCACCGACACGAGACCTCGGTTTAACGTCCCATCTGAAAGACTGTTAATTTTATTAGGGTCAGACGGGGGATAGAACCTGCGATCCCTGGATTACCAGTCCAGCGTGTTACCACTGGACTACATATCCGTCTGTAAGCTTGGTATTATATGTAATTTAAATAGGCCGGAGATGCACGTGTTAGTACGAGCATTAAATGGAATCAATCACTATGTGAGGAATTTAGACGAGGTCTTATGGGCCGGTGTAACGTGAGCACCGTAAGTCCATGATAATTGAAAGTTCACTAGTTGCTCACCCGGCTCCTGGACCTAAACCATATTATTAATAATATAAGTAATCTTACTGATGAGCAATGCATCTGTTAATGTGTTAGTTTCACGCACATTATTCGTGCAATCGCCGAACCATTATTTTGTGAAACTCATACGCGCGCAGTAATGGATGGGGCGCCGTTTTGCTATTTATAAATCGAATTATGGATATCCATAAATAACGAATAGATAGAAAAAAAGAAGGACGCTCCGCTCCATACTAATGTGCATAGCGTATCGAGTTAGCTTTGTAAACAAGCCGGCTGGGGTTTGACGGTGCTTGTCATATAACCAGGCAAGAGTGTATTGTTGCTCTTAATGGTTTTAATAATCATAAAACTATTGGAAATAGACTATGTGTCACAAAAGTGTAGATAGATACGAATACAACTTTGTCATGATAGACAGTATTACAAGTATTACAATAATAGATCTACTGTTTTCAAATTTGACACTTTAATGCAATCTCGCAACAATAATGTTATAGCCAAATTGGGAAGATATCTTTATGACACGCTGATGTACATGTATTTATCATAATTTATTATACCCCTCAGTGAACAACAATGTGAAAGTTAAGCATACATTTCACATTAATCCCGCTTCCATGAAGCTATTATTCAGAGCGTTTTCAGCGCGGCTTTTGTCTGCGCCGAATAGGCTGTCTGCGCCGAATAGGCACCGCATTTCCCAAATTTCACTCCTTCTAAATTTTGGGGTGTTCTCACTTTCCCAACATTCTGGTTTTCAGGTAGAAAGTTGGGGTTTTGGTATGTTGGGAAAGTGAGACACCATTGTTAGGTTTAACAATGGACTTAATTGGTGATAATTGGTCAAAATTGGTATTCTGCACAGCGAAAAGTTACGCGAACCACATTTTGGATAAAAGTGAAACAAACATGTGTATAAACAAGACTTTATTAGCTATTAAATCATCTAAACATATATATTTATTGTATCTTGATCATCTAGAAGTCATTTAGAAGTGTTAATGATGACAAAGGTAAAGCTTTTTTATGAAACAACAAGCTTTACAATCATGTGAATTTTACTTATTATATGCATGTAATGTGTAGAACCTGATCAGTCAGAAGTAGATAACCAATAACAACTCCTGATTAATATCACTGAAGATTGTAGCTCCTGATCAATAACTGATTAATATTAGTGTCAACTATTAGCACATTTGATATGAAACAACAAGCTTTAATGAAAATTGTAGATCCTGATCAATAACATGAATAACAACTCCTGATCAATATCACTGTAAACTATTAGCACATTTGATAGAATGATATTACTGTCTATTGTCCTAATTTAATCAAATACGATGCTGCATCGGCGTACTCTGTCACTTCCAGCTCCGTATTCAGAAGCCGCTGCTTCAGCTGTACCAGGTGGTCTTCAATGACGCGGTACTTCATCTTCTTCGGACGGCGTTTCCCACCATTCGCATGCTGGAGTAGACGGATTTCATTCACGGCCTGCTCCTTCTGGAACAATTCTACCAGAGTGTAGATGTTTGGATGGGAATGGGTCAACAGACCATTGACCTTGTTGTGCCATCCTTCGACGTGGTTTGTGGTTCGTGGTCCTGGATTGTCAAAGTGGTTCCACATCGCCTTGTCGCCGCCTTCCACCCAATGCTCCGTTACGTAGTCCTTGAACGTGACTACGGATGCTGTGTCGTTGTCGTTGTTTTCTAGGGCATGGAACCACACGTCTTCAACCAGTCCGATCGGCACAAGAGGCAGGACACTAGCACGGCGCACCAACATTCTGAAGTCGTCGTTGTCTTTGAAGGTTGTCACAAGTCCACATGACTGAACCTTCCTCCAGATGCACTGTGAATAATGGAAGAAACACCCCCTCACTGTGACATCCGGATAGACAGCGATAACGGCACGTTTCGCTGCAACTTCGAAGTCCATCATAACAGTTCCTGGTTTGAGTTCGATGTTGTGTCGGTCACAAGCGCCCTGGACAAGTTCAAACAGCCGTCTGTAGGTGGTCTCACGTTTGTTCGGTAGCAGCGCATATATAAGAGTACACATGTACCCATCAACCATACCATGGATTGTGTACACCTGGTAGAAGTATGATGGACTGGAGTAGAACGTCCCATCGACATACCAAATGTCAGCTCTCGAGAGTTCCATTAAGTTCTCCAACGTAGCAAACACGAGGATGCGGTTTTCTTCCCCATCATCCGCGAGTAGGAACTTATCGCCCGCCGTTGTCTCTGTCCATTTTCCATCCAACGTCACGTCTTGTCGAACCTTAGGTAACGTAGGTTGTAGTTTCGCCCTTTGTCTGAAATGGAATAAAATATATGGGATATTATTCACTGTACATAAGATTGTTTTGTAAATACAGAGTAACAGACTAAAAACAGACCGCTTAAATTATATATGCATTTTCATAAAAAAAATCTTATTTACCTGTACAAAGCAGGACGAGCCGAATAGAATGTCGGTAACTTGATGGCGACAGCCTCTGTATCCGCATCCCATTCTGGTGTTCGGAGATTGGCTAACATATCGTCGTATATGGCAGGTATCGGCTCAATGGTCTCTCGCACTCGTTTCCGAACGTTGCTCATCAGTTGTTTCGCTGTAACTCCGAGAGGGTCCTGTGGATGGTTGTGATTCACCATGATCTTAGTTGGAATCCCATTCTGTGTGTTGATCTTCGCTGTACAATCCCGGTTCACACAGTTCCAGTAGCTGCGGTCGCCTCTTCTTGTCTTCAAACTGAACATGTACTCATTGTGTACCAGCGTCTGAGATCCCCGACTGTTCTCTATAAACCGTACTCCGACTTGAGCGTTTGCCATGATGCAAGTGTACAGTTCAACATATTTGGTGGAATATATATACACTTTCACAGTAGAGTTACAATTACATGTAATTATGGTACACACATTTATTGTAATTATTTAATCCAGTAATGTGAAATGTATTCACTGTAATCACTTGCATGTAGTTAAACCTAATTGTAATCAATTAACCAAGTAATGTGAAATATAGTCACTGTAATCACTGTAATCACATATCTGTAATTAACACTAATTGTAATTGAAACTATTGACACTATTAATTAATCAAGTATTAACTGTAATCACTTGCATGTAGTTAAACCTAATTGTAATCAATTAACCAAGTAATGTGAAATATAGTCACTGTAATCACTGTAATCACATATCTGTAATTAACACTAATTGTAATTGAAACTATTGACACTATTAATTAATCAAGTATTCAATCATCAACTATCATCAAGTATCAGATATATACTGATCACTTGGTGAAAGTAATATATTAATATTAAACATGTGTGTAACGCAACTTTATGCCCAGCAGTATACTTTCCACACAGGTAAGGCAAAGGTGTGAAAGTTGAATGTTGGGAAAGTGAGACAGTCTAGACAGACCAAAAATCAAAATGTTGGGAAAGTGAGATACAACCTAAATTTTATACTGACGTTTCCATTGAAACGGTTTGCTCCGCTGATTATTGTAGGCCTACGCACGGACACAATTCGCTCGCATCAGGTAGCGAATTGTGTACGCGCTTTCAAACGATAATTAACTAGTTTATGTAATATGTCATAGGAAATGTGACGTCATTTCCATCATTTCCACCATTTACTCCTGCTGATTATGGGTCCTACGAATCCCAGTATTGTTTCCATTTACTGTGGTGACATCCTGAAGTATTCTCGATACTAATCAAGCTCCAGGTGTTTGACCAAATGGTAATATGCACCAAATGTCTTCCTTTTTTGCACTATTTGATGCACCCACAATCTGTGTTGCCTTTTATTTAGCTGTTTTTGCTTCAGAAGCAAGGTAAACATCATATCGTCTGTATCTTAGTTGTGAAAGTACGAGCCTAGCTCAACGTGAGTGCATGCTTAGACATCGCCATTTTGAATTTATGACAAAAATCCGCTCGCGTATGATAATAAAAGCTGCTAGTAATATCCGCTTAACCCTTTCAACACCACAGACCTCTATTTATAGGCTTACAAAAAGTGTAGATCCAGATGAGCCGGCTCGTGATGAGCCGTCTCATCAGGATCTGCACTTTTTGCAAGTAGTATTACTAATTTTAGGCAAAATTACCCATCTTGATAAATAACTGGTCCGAATGTAATTTTCTTATTCATTTATTGGTCTAAGAATATCATGGACCAGTCCATGTCAGTTACTTGGTGTTGAAAGAGTTAAATGGAAACGACTTTCACCGCACGTTTGTCTGCGCGTATAAAGTACGCTTCATGGAAACCGGGCTTAATTTATTGTTCACTGAGAGGTATAATAAAATAACACCAGGGTGTCATAAATACATGTACCATTGTTTGCCCATATCAAAATTTAAGAATTGTCTATGTAAAACAATATTACCGTAACAACCCTAGCATGTTTAAATTTATACAATTACTCAAGTCCGAAAACAAGCATACACTATGTAAACTCGCAATTTTTTACAAACGAGCCATTGAAGAAAGAAATTTTTACTTGAATGCTATTACACATGCTTAATTTAAAATCTATACCACTTAGAAATATGAATTATGCAGTCTTCATTCTAAGAGACCAGTTTTGTTCATCCTCTATGTATGAGTACATTTGTTTAAGCACTTCACTGTTTATGACGTGATAATATATATATATATTGTATGTAATAATTTGTATATGATGATGTACTTTGTACAAATCGAAATAAATTATCTGTTCTGTTCTGTTCCTGATCACAATACTAATGATGTAGGGAAATTGTATATCCATTGTCTGTAGCATAGATTCGTGTCTTTTAATGTGCTTTATATTCAACCTGAAAATTCTTGTGTAAAAAAAGTTACACGCCATAGTGTAGCTGTCCCTGCTGCACCATAATACTGTACCAAACAACACATGATACAAACAATGTACTGCATTATAACAACAATATGATACAATATACTGTATTATTGCACCCCCCACCCACGCCATAGTGTAGCTGTCCCTGCTGCAGCATAATACTACACCAAACAACACATGATACAAACAATGTACTGCATTATAACAACAAGATGATACAATATACTGTATTACTGCACCAATGCCATAGTGTAGCTGTCCCTGCTGCAGCATAATACTACACCAAACAACACATGATACAAACAATGTACTGCATTATAACAACAAGATGATACAATATACTGTATTATTGCACCCCCCACCCACGCCATAGTGTAGCTGTCCCTGCTGCAGCATAATACTACACCAAACAACACATGATACAAACAATGTACTGCATTATAACAACAAGATGATACAATATACTGTATTACTGCAGCGATTATACATACATATATATATATACATACATACTGCCTTGCAATGAAATTAATATAGTGTGAACAAGCTATTTCCCCCCCCCCCCCCAGCCACCAAATATGATCCCTAACACAGGGACAGACAAAACACAAAATGCTAAACCTATATCGTACATAAAGATATTCAGATGTATTATCGAATCAATGACAGTAACTCTAGTCGGGTCGGCAGGGGGATAATGCGCACTAGTGATTATGTTTCATAATTTAAGTTGCATGACATTGCAGTTAATTGGTGATGGTGAAAATATTAATATTTTATTTCATTCAAGGGAAATGTTTTAATCAATCCTATGACGATAACTTTACTAGTGTAATGTTGGTCAGGCTTGCAGGCCAAACCCGCACAATGGTGATGTAATATTATTTATGTTTAATGACATTCCATATAGTGGTTACTATTTATTGATTTTAATCAACTAAAGGGCCACAACTCTGGTGTTATTGACCAGATCCGGACAAAAGTTATACGTACATCTACATACTATGATGAAACCTATGTATTACGAGTTCAGTTGAAGCAGTTACATATTAAGGCAAACTTATTGATTTTTTTTAATCCATTCAAGGGCAATAACTCTGGTTTCACTATTGCAATGTGGGCCAGACTTGCAGGACAACACCGCACAATGATGATCTAATTTTATTTTAATTTTGATGACATTCCATACAGCGGTTACATAGTTACTGCCAATTATTGACTGTTTAAGCAATTAAAGGGCCATAACTATGGTGTTATTGACCCGATCCAGACGAAAGTTGTATGTGCACCTGCGTACTATGGTGATACATATTCAGTTTCATGAAATTCCACGAAGCGGTTACTTAGCTAAGGCCAAATTATTGAAGATTTAATCAATTAAATGGCCATAACTCTGGTGTTACTGACCCGATGCGTATGTAAGTTATACATGCACCTACCTGTCCATTGGTTACAGAGATCTGACTCCGGACGGAATGACGGACAGACTCACGAGAGGGTACTTAAGTGGCTGCCTCCCTTTTGTTCTATTCACCACGCAAGAACATTTATAACCACATAAGAGTTAACATTGACCATAATAGATACAGGCGGATCTGTAGTCTAATGGTTAACATTGACCACTACATACTAGATACAGGTGGATCTAATGGTTAACATTGACCACTACATACTAGATACAGGCGGATCTAATGGTTAACATTGACCACTACATACTAGATACAGGCGGATCTAATGGTTAACATTGACCACTACATACTAGATACAGGTGGATCTAATGGTTAACATTGACCACTACATACTAGATACAGGTGGATCTAATGGTTAACATTGACCACTACATACTAGATACAGGTGGATCTAATGGTTAACATTGACCACTACATACTAGATACAGGTGGATCTAATGGTTAACATTGACCACTACATACTAGATACAGGCGGATCTGTAGTCTAATGGTTAACATTGACCACTACATACTAGATACAGGTGGATCTAATGGTTAACATTGACCACTACATACTAGATACAGGCGGATCTAATGGTTAACATTGACCACTACATACTAGATACAGGCGGATCTAATGGTTAACATTGACCACTACATACTAGATACAGGCGGATCTACATACTAATGGTTAACACGCTGGACTGGTAATCCTAATTAATAGTCTTTCAGTAGGGACTTTAAACCGAGGTCTCGTGTCGGTGCTTTACACCGTGTCCGTAATAGAACCAGAGGAGACCCTGGAATGGGTCTCTGTCTGTATCATTGCACTATCCTCCAACAATCTAAAATGAATAATCTCTTCAGGAGGCGTCGCTCATATGGGCAACCGGTAGCGACGATAAATAAACGTGAAACACGCACACACAGATACTAGATCTATTGTTCATCTAGCCACATACGTACCCTCTCATGTGCTCAGAGGGACACACGGACAGACAATGCCAAGTCAATATCCCCCTCCGAGATCATTCTGATCGGCGAGGGAGGGGATAAAAATATATGGAGTGGTGGAATCTATGCTCGGCGTATTTCTATGCTCGGCGTATTTTCCATCCATATTTAAAATATTTAAATAGTTCTAGGCTAATTTCGCTGACAGAACTGAAGCATGGTTCAATAGAATAGCATTCCGTTGTGAGTATCGGTAGCCTGATGCAACTGTCACGTGACTTGTCCAGCAGACGAATATAAACAAGCAAATCATTGGGAGAATATTTCCACAGAAACTGTTACTGTGTATGAGCAATTCGGGTAGCTATCCGAATTTAAAAAATCTACACCTAACCCAAAACATAGTTTCTATACCATTTCTGATTAAGATCAATACATGTTTTTACTCAATGTACTATATCAAAATAAGATATTCAACAAGTTATGGTGGATAAATAAAAACAAAACACGTACGCCGTGCATAAGTGCCCTGAAGTCTTCAGTTCCTCATATAAACGGGTGCCGACCGACACCGTTGCGATAGCTGTATTGAGCAGCTAGGTCACGTGATGAAGCTAAAACTGTCAACAAGAGAGTTTTGAAAGTTGTTTTCACGACTTAAGAAAATAATAATATACGGTGTGTGTGTTTTTACGTTTATTTATCGTCGCTATCGGTTGCCCATATGAGCGACGCCTCCTGAAGAGATTAGTTATTTTAGATTTTGGAGGATAGTGCATGATACAGACAGAGACCCATTCCAGAATCTCCTCTGGTTCTTTTACGTGCACGGTGTAAAGCACCGACACAAGACCTCGGTTTAACGTCCCATCTGAAAGACTGTTAATTTTATTAGGGTCAGACGGGGGATCGAACCTGCGATCCCTGGATTACCAGTCCAGCGTGTTACCACTGGACTACATATCCGTCTAATATACGGCAAGTGCTATTAACATTTTATACTGGTTAGTATAGGTGGGATTTACGCCGAGCATAGGGTTCACCACTCTAGTCTAATTGAATGGAGTGTAACAGATACAGATGATCTACATATCTGAATGAGAAATGTACAGTTTTTATATTCGAAATAAAGTTGAAATGATCAGATTAATAAAATAAATAAATAACACATTGTGAGTAGGGCAACGGTTATATTGTCCACTGCTGATAGTCATTCTCTGCTATTCATTCCCGAGGCGGACACTATCAACTCTCACCATCAAAATAACGTCTTGTTTATATAAATGTTGGGTTCCTGTATTTGAACGAGGAACCAGCTCATTTTGCACATCCAATTGGAACACGTTGAATGTATATCACAAACGAGATCATATTATGATTAGCCATGGGATCCAATGTTGATCAAGTCATGTGAAGTCTCCAGTAAACATGATATATCAAAGTACAACTCTCCAGGAGCAGGGTTTCCACTGGAGAAAATCAAATGTTCGCCACTTTTTAGCCCATCCCCTAATAATAATAATGATGAAACATTGAATATCAGTGCTCACGGTATATATATATTATAATATAATTATATATTAACAGACAGACACAGGGCTTGTCCCCTCTGGAAATGGACAAGCCCCTATATAAACATGTTATATTCAATTGTAGGGTAATAAGGTTGCTGACTTGTATACAACTGTAACCTAACATCACTGATGGTCACGTGGTCAAGCCCCGCTTAGAACGTGTCTCTTTATATGCAAAAGTTGGCAGATTCTTGCGGAGGTTGGTGCACCAAGTACTGGTTAAGTGCTGGAACCTGCAGGTGTTGTTAGGTAAACTGCTTCGCTCAAATTGGCAACCCGGTAGCGACGTTAAATACACTTAAATAAATAAAATGATAGAATGATTTTTCTTAACCCTTTCCCTCATAGAAGCACCTCTTGACGCCATTACCAATACGACATGCATTGACAATGTAGTAGCCAAACAAATGTTCATAATATAGGCCAGCATCTCATGTAGTCCCAGTAATATATATGGAGGTGGGGTAGATATGGCGACTACTTATCCACTGCATGATAGCTAAATGGCTGTCGTTTGTATGGAGATATAATAGTATATTAACCTAAATCTCTATGAAGGAAAGTGTTAAATACGTCTCTCTCATCTCTCCATAAATATGATGTAAGTACTGAGTGACTCAAGCTTTGTGCGAGCAGGTAGCTGTTATTATTAGAACTGAACACCACTACTTGGCACATTTCATGTGTCACACAATACCTTTGATCTCATACTTTATAAACACTACCGCCATGTAAATAAAGCTTTAGTGATCAGACAATGCTTCAAGAGTATTTTGTATTCGAGATCGATAACCAGTGGGATGTAGTCTAATTAACATCCTGTTGAGGATTTATGAATTTGCTGTTTTTAAAATAGTTTTTCGCGAAATCATTAAAGCAATTTTTACGTATGGGTTGCTTATGTTCATTTGGTAAACAGTGTTTTTTTGCGACAAAACAAACTCGAAACCAAAATAGGACTTTCCGAGTCGGTCGGTCACGCACTTGTTTACAACCGGAACGCATCGTCCGCACTTGTTTACATTCTGAATGCATCGTCCCAATTTTCCCCACGTTGTCTTTTGTAATTAAATTACTTGATATGTTGATTCATACATCTGTTAGCTAAGTATTTAGGGACATTTCTACATCCCTGCTAGGGGTTCGACATTAGAGGAAGATAGATAGATAGTCTTTCATGTTCAAAATAGATACGTTGTTTTCTACATCCTCTGTTGTTTCACACATGCGCGCTGTGCGTGTTTACAATTCGTGTGTTGATAAACAAATTCGCGTATACGACGGTTTATATTTATTGGAATTTTATCGTTTCTGAGCGACTATTTCGATTTTTGTAAACACACACACATTAGTATTTATATTTTACCCAAAACATCCTTTATTACGATGTAATGCTGCTTTAAGTGTTTAGCCCATTCATTCCCGCCGACAAATACGGAAATGGCGATCATCAGCGGGAATCCTGCAGGAGCTACCCAGGTTGTACGCTGAATGAGCAACCTTACAGCATGGTAGCCTGGGTGCCAGTCTGTCGATTTTTCACTTTTTAACTTTTGGCAAAAGTTCAGAAACTCAATAAGGCCCAATTAATAGTCTCGGTGTTAAAATATATTTATTTGACTGATCAGGCAAAATATATCGACGCCTGTTCCCGGGCTACAGCATGGCTACAGAAAGGAAGCTTGCAACACGAGAGTTAGAATTTAGAACAGAACGTATCAGCTGGTTGGAGATTATCACTTAACTGATGCACATACTTGGAAATGTCACCTAAATGACATATATACTTGGAATTGTCACCTAAATGACATATATACTTGGAATTGTCACCTAAATGACACATATACTTGGAATTGTCATCTAAATGACATATATACTTGGAATTGTCACCTAAATGACATATATACTTGGAATTGTCACCTAAATGACATATATACTTGGAATTGTCACCTAAATGACACATATACTTGGAATTGTCATCTAAATGACATATATACTTGGAATTGTCACCTAAATGACATATATACTTGGAATTGTCACCTAAATGACATATATACTTGGAATTGTCACCTAAATGACACATATACTTGGAATTGTCACTTGGAATTGTCACCTAAATGACATATATACTTGGAATTGTCACCTAAATGACACATATACTTGGAATTGTCATCTAAATGACATATATACTTGGAATTGTCACCTAAATGACACATATACTTGGAATTGTCACCTAAATGACACATATACTTGGAATTGTCACCTAAATGACACATATACTTGGAATTGTCACCTAAATGACACATATACTTGGAATTATCACCTAAATGATGCATCTACTTGGAAATGTCACCTAAATGACATATATACTTGGAATTGTCACCTAAATGACATATATACTTGGAATTGTCACCTAAATGACACATCTACTTGGAATTGTCACCTAAATGACACATCTACTTGGAAATGTCACCTAAATGACACATATACTTGGAATTGTCACCTAAATGACACATATACTTGGAATTGTCACCTAAATGACACATCTACTTGGAATTGTCACTTAATGACACATCTACTTGGAATTGTCACCTAAATGACACATCTACTTGGAAATGTCACCTAAATGACACATATACTTGGAAATGTTACCTAAATGACACATATACTTGGAATTGTCATCTAAATGACACATATACTTGGAAATGTCACCTAAATGACACATATACTTGGAAATGTTACCTAAATGACACATATACTTGGAATTGTCATCTAAATGATGCTTCTACTTGGAATTGTCACCTAAATGATGCTTCTACTAGGAATTGCAAGTCATCTGCCTAGTATATATATATATTGCACATTATATATTGCACATGGCCTAACGTATTTATATATTGTTTATAGATATATATATTATAAAGTTTATATATTTGCATGTTTGTTGACATTTTTAATACAAATTAAGATAGTCTTCTACGATCGACACATAAATAAGCAAAAACCAGCATCATAATATTCTTGTTTATTCAATCACATAAAAACACACACTAGGAAGTACACATTACATCCATTTACAAATAAATAAATTATTCCTCTCCCCTATACACCAATATAATTTGCTAATAAATTTCTTAAATAACACATTTCTCATTACAATAAAAATACAATGTCGTAATAAATCATCAACAGTCTCATAATGAAAGTATCGCATGGCGCTGTAACTTGGAGCATACATCTTATCAAATCTCCCTAAAAACAATAAATAAACAACACTTATGTTTTGATGTACCCATACATACTAAGTATCACCCTTCAGATTGGACCATTCCCCTTGAGAAGGTCCAACTATCATTGATCCTTTCTGTCATATAGTTTAGGGTATGATATTATCTCCATACATACAGTAACCATTTAGCTATCAATCAGTGGATAAGCAGCCAGTATATCTACCCCACCTCCATAGATATTACTAGGATTGTATGGGATTCTGGCCAGGGTAATATACGACTATATCTACATACATACAGTAACCATTTAGCTATCAATCAGTGGATAAGCAGACAGTATATCTACCCCACCTCCATAGATATTACTAGGATTGTATGGGATTCTGGCCAGGGTAATATCCTACTATACCATACATACAGTAACCATTTAGCTATCAATCAGTGGATAAGCAGCCAGTATATCTACCCCACCTCCATATATATTACTAGGACTGTATGGGATTCTGGCCAGGGTAATATCCTACTATACCATACATACAGTAACCATTTAGCTATCAATAAGTGGATAAGCAGCCAGTATATCTACCCCACCTCCATAGATATTACTAGGATTGTATGGGATTCTGGCCAGGGTAATATACTACTATATCTCCATGCATACAGTAACCATTTAGCTATCAATCAGTGGATAAGCAGCCAGTATATCTACCCCACCTCCATAGATATTACTAGGACTGTATGGGATTCTGGCCAGGGGTAATATACTACTATATCTCCATGCATACAGTAACCATTTAGCTATCAATCAGTGGATAAGCAGCCAGTATATCTACCCCATCTCCATAGATATTACTAGGATTGTATGGGATTCTGGCCAGGGTAATATACTACTATACCATACATACAGTAACTATTTAGCTATCAATCAGTGGATAAGCAGCCAGTATATCTAACCCACCTCCATAGATATTACTAGGATTGTATGGGATTCTGGCCAGGGTAATATCCTACTATACCATACATACAGTAACCATTTAGCCATCAATCAGTGGATAAGCAGCCAGTATATCTACCCCACCTCCATAGATATTACTAGGATTGTATGGGATTCTGGCCAGGGTAATATACTACTATATCTCCATGTATACAGTAACCATTTAGCTATAATCAATCAGTGGATAAGCAGCCAGTATATCTACCCCACCTCCATAGATATTACTAGGATTGTATGGGATTCTGGCCAGGGTAATATACTACTATATCTCCATGCATACAGTAACCATTTAGCTATCAATCAGTGGATAAGCAGCCAGTATATCTACCCCACCTCCATAGATATTACTAGGATTGTATGGGATTCTGGCCAGGGTAATATACTACTATATCTCCATGCATACAGTAACCATTTAGCTATCAATCAGTGGATAAGCAGCCAGTATATCTACCCCACCTCCATAGATATTACTAGGATTGTATGGGATTCTGGCCAGGGTAATATACTACTATATCTCCATGTATACAGTAACCATTTAGCTATAATCAATCAGTGGATAAGCAGCCAGTATATCTACCCCACCTCCATAGATATTACTAGGATTGTATGGGATTCTGGCCAGGGTAATATACTACTATATCTCCATGCATACAGTAACCATTTAGCTATCAATCAGTGGATAAGCAGCCAGTATATCTACCTCACCTCCATAGATATTACTAGGATTGTATGGGATTCTGGCCAGGGTAATATACTACTATATCTCCATGCATACAGTAACCATTTAGCTATCAATCAGTGGATAAGCAGCCAGTATATCTACCCCACCTCCATAGATATTACTAGGACTGTATGGGATTCTGGCCAGGGGTAATATACTACTATATCTCCATGCATACAGTAACCATTTAGCTATCAATCAGTGGATAAGCAGCCAGCATATCTACCCCACCTCCATAGATATTACTAGGATTGTATGGGATTCTGGCCAGGGTAATATACTACTATATCTCCATGCATACAGTAACCATTTAGCTATCAATCAGTGGATAAGCAGCCAGCATATCTACCCCACCTCCATAGATATTACTCAGGGATTTCTGGTCTTCTTTATGAATGTTGCTTATGCAACAACATTGCAATGTTAGTTTAACCCATTCAACACCAAGTAACTGACATGGACTGGTGCATGCTATTTTCAGACCAATAAATTAATAAGGAAATTACATTTGGACCAGTTCATTTATCAAACTGGGTAATTTTTGTCTAAAAATAGTAATATTACTGGCAAAAAGTGCAGATCCTGATGAGACGGCTCGTCACGAGCCAGCTCATCTGGACCTACACTTTTTGTAAGCCTATTGAGAGGCCTGTGGGGTTGAAAGGGTTAAACATTATTATTTAACTGCATTATTGTTACATATAAATGAACTGAAATGGGATTAGAACGAAAGAAAACTTTTATATTTGTTCTCCCTATCAAATGGTTAGTTTGAAATAATATTTGTATTTTTGTTATTTATTGTTGAATAAAACATGGTTTGTCATTTTGAGCGCTGGAATTAACCACTTAGGTACGGCCTGCATGGTTAATTCCTGCGCACCAGAACTCCAAGCCATGTTCTATTAGTCTATAAATAACGAAAATACAAATATTAGTTTGATTCTAACATAACAAAAATATCTGAAAAACACCCAAAAAAAGTGCTATGTTTGTTCATAAATGACATCACAAAACTACAAACCATGTTTTATTGCAGCTTTAAACACGGTAAATTCCTTTTTTGAGTATACAGACAAAATGCCAAAGCCCTGGAATATACAATAAACTGGAGAATAATATATTTAACATTTGTGAAATCTATTCAAGGTATATGTTAAACATGTCAAGAGGCTCAAGAGGGGCATATGTGGGAAACAGAGTGACCCTTGGGAACCTCTATGTTCAATATAAATATTTTAGATGTCCACCTTAGCAATCTAATATTTTATCTGCAAACACCTACTGCTGTAATTTAAGCATAATTTAATTGAGATTAGTAAAACAATATTTATGCATGTATGTAGGTGAGAGATACAGTAACCGATACGTATATACTCATTAATACAAACACCTATACATGTATGTAGGGGAGAGATACAGTATAATACTGTATATACTCATTAATACAAACACCTATACATGTATGTAGGGGAGAGATACAGTAACCGATACGTATATACTCATTAATACAAACACCTATGAATGTATGTAGGCGAGAGATACAGTAACCGATACGTATATACTCATTAATACAAACACCTATACATGTATGTAGGTGAGAGATACAGTATAATACTGTATATACTCATTAATACAAACACCAATACATGTATGTAGGGGAGAGATACAGTATAATACT
Organism: Archivesica marissinica; assembly: GCA_014843695.1. Classification (NCBI taxonomy): domain Eukaryota; kingdom Metazoa; phylum Mollusca; class Bivalvia; order Venerida; family Vesicomyidae; genus Archivesica; species Archivesica marissinica. Next base: position 994,770 of record JABXNX010000022.1, on the reverse strand, counting down.
GTATATACCCATTAATACAAACACCTATACATGTATGTAGGGGAGAGATACAGTATAATACTGTATATACCCATTAATACAAACACCTATACATGTATGTAGGTGAGAGATACCGTATAATACTGTATATACCCATTAATACAAACACCTATACATGTATGTAGGTGAGAGATACAGTAACCGATACGTATATACTCATTAATACAAACACCTATGCATGTATGTAGGAGAGAGATACAGTAACTGGTACTGTATATACTCATTAATACAAACACCTATACATGTATGTAGGGGAGAGATACAGTAACCGATACATATATACTCATTAATACAAACACCTATACATGTATGTAGGCGAGAGATACAGTAACTGATACGTATATACTCATTAATACAAACACCTATACATGTATGTAGGGGAGAGATACAGTAACCGATACGTATATACTCATTAATACAAACACCTATACATGTATGTAGGGGAGAGATACAGTATAATACCGTAACTACCCATTAATACAAACACCTATACATGTATGTAGGCGAGAGATACAGTAACTGATACGTATATACTCATTAATACAAACACCTATACATGTATGTAGGGGAGAGATACAGTACAATCCTGTATATACTCATTAATACAAACACCTATACATGTATGTAGGGGAGAGATACAGTAACCGATACGCATATACTCATTAATACAAACACCTATACATGTATGTAGGGGAGAGATACAGTAATCGATACGTATATACTCATTAATACAAATACCTATACATGTATGTAGGGGAAAGATACAGTACGATACGTATATACTCATTAATACAAACACCTATACATGTATGTAGGGGAGAGATACAGTACAATACTGTATATACTCATTAATACAAACACCTATACATGTATGTAGGGGAGAGATACAGTACAATACTGTATATACTCATTAATACAAACACCTATACATGTATGTAGGGGAGAGATACAGTACAATACTGTATATACTCATTAATACAAACATCTATACATGTATGTAGGGGAGAGATACAGTATAATACTGTATATACCCATTAATACAAACACCTATACATGTATGTAGGGGAGAGATACAGTAACCGATACGTATATACTCATTAATACAAACACCTATACATATGTAGGCGAGAGATACAGTATAATACTGTATATACTCATTAATACAAACACCTATGCATGTATGTAGGGGAGAGATACAGTAACTGATACGTATATACTCATTAATACAAACACCTATACATGTATGTAGGGGAGAGATACAGTACAATACTGTATATACTCATTAATACAAACACCTATACATGTATGTAGGGGAGAGATACAGTAACCGATATGTATATACTCATTAATACAAACAACTATACATGTATGTAGGGGAGAGATACAGTAACTGATATGTATATACCCATTAATACAAACACCTATACATGTATGTAGGTGGGAGATACAGTAACTGGTACTGTATATACTCATTAATACAACACCTATACATGTATGTAGGGGAGAGATACAGTATAATACTGTATATACCCATTAATACAAACACCTATACATGTATGTAGGCGAGAGATACAGTAACCGATACGTATATACTCATTAATACAAACACCTATACATGTATGTAGGGGAGAGATACAGTAACCGATACGCATATACTCACTAATACAAACACCTATACATGTATGTAGGGGAGAGATACAGTATAATACCGTATATACCCATTAATACAACACCTATACATGTATATAGGGGAGAGATACAGTAACCGATACGTATATACTCATTAATACAACACCTATACATGTATGTAGGGGAGAGATACAGTAACCGATATGTATATGCCCATTAATACAACACCTATACATGTATGTAGGTGAGAGATACAGTAACCGATACGTATATACTCACTAATACAACACCTATACATGTATGTAGGGGAGAGATACAGTAACCGATACGTATATACTCATTAATACAACACCTATACATGTATGTAGGTGAGAGATACAGTAACCGATACGTATATACTCATTAATACAACACCTATACATGTATGTAGGTGAGAGATACAGTAACCGATACGTATATACTCATTAATACAACACCTATACATATATGTAGATGAGAGATACAGTAACCGATACGTATATACTCATTAATACAACACCTATACATGTATGTAGGTGGGAGATACAGTAACTGATACGTATATACTCATTAATACAAACACCTATACATGTATGTAGGGGAGAGATACAGTAACCGATACGTATATATATACTCATTAATACAAACACCTATACATGTATGTAGGGGAGAGATACAGTAACCGATACGTATATACCCATTAATACAAACACCTATACATGTATGTAGGTGGGAGATTCAGTAACCGGTATGTATATACTCATTAATACAAACACCTATACATGTATGTAGGGGAGAGAGAGATACAGTAACCGATATGTATATACTCATTAATACAAACACCTATACATGTATGTAGGGGAGAGATACAGTAACTGATACGTATATACCCATTAATACAAACACCTATACATGTATGTAGGTGGGAGATACAGTAACTGGTACTGTATATACTCATTAATACAACACCTATACATGTATGTAGGGGAGAGATACAGTATAATACTGTATATACCCATTAATACAAACACCTATACATGTATGTAGGCGAGAGATACAGTAACTGATACGTATATACTCATTAATACAAACACCTATACATGTATGTAGGGGAGAGATACAGTAACCGATACGTATATACTCACTAATACAAACACCTATACATGTATGTAGGGGAGAGATACAGTAACTGATACGTATATACTCATTAATACAAACACCTATACATGTATGTAGGTGAGAGATAAAGTAACCGATACGTATATACTCACTAATACAAACACCTATACATGTATGTAGGGGAGAGATACAGTAACCGATACGTATATACTCATTAATACAAACACCTATACATGTATGTAGGTGAGAGATACAGTAACCGATACGTATATATATACTAATACAACACCTATACATGTATGTAGGGGAGAGATACAGTAACCGATACGTATATACTCATTAATACAAACACCTATACATGTATGTAGGCGAGAGATACAGTATAATACTGTATATACCCATTAATACAAACACCTATACATGTGTGTAGGCGAGAGATACAGTAACCGATACGTATATACTCATTAATACAAACACCTATACATGTATGTAGGGGAGAGATACAGTAACCGATACGCATATACTCATTAATACAAACACCTATACATGTATGTAGGGGAGAGATACAGTAACCGATACGTATATACTCATTAATACAAACACCTATACATGTATGTAGGGGAGAGATACAGTAACCGATACGTATATACTCATTAATACAAACACCTATGCATGTATGTAGGGGAGAGATACAGTATAATACTGTATATACTCATTAATACAAACACCTATACATGTATGTAGTGGAGAGATACAGTATAATACTGTATATACTCATTAATACAAACACCTATACATGTATGTAGGGGAGAGATACAGTAACCGATACGTATATACTCATTAATACAAACACCTATGCATGTATGTAGGGGAGAGATACAGTATAATACTGTATATACTCATTAATACAAACACCTATACATGTATGTAGTGGAGAGATACAGTATAATACTGTATATACTCATTAATACAAACACCTATACATGTATGTAGGGGTGAGATACAGTATAATACTGTATATACCCATTAATACAAACACCTATACATGTATGTAGGTGAGAGATACAGTAACCGATACGTATATACTCACTAATACAAACACCTATACATGTATGTAGGGGAGAGATACAGTAACCGATACGTATATACTCATTAATACAAACACCTATACATGTATGTAGGTGAGAGATACAGTAACCGATACGTATATATATACTAATACAACACCTATACATGTATGTAGGGGAGAGATACAGTAACCGATACGTATATACTCATTAATACAAACACCTATACATGTATGTAGGCGAGAGATACAGTATAATACTGTATATACCCATTAATACAAACACCTATACATGTGTGTAGGCGAGAGATACAGTAACCGATACGTATATACTCATTAATACAAACACCTATACATGTATGTAGGGGAGAGATACAGTAACCGATACGTATATACTCATTAATACAAACACCTATACATGTATGTAGGGGAGAGATACAGTAACTGATACGTATATACTCATTAATACAAACACCTATACATGTATGTAGGGGAGAGATACAGTATAATACCGTATATACTCATTAATACAAACACCTATACATGTATGTAGGGGAGAGATACAGTATAATACTGTATATACTCATTAATACAAACACCTATACATGTATGTAGGCGAGAGATACAGTAACCGATACGTATATACTCATTAATACAAACACCTATACATGTATGTAGGCGAGAGATACAGTAACCGATACGTATATACTCATTAATACAAACACCTATACATGTATGTAGGGGAGAGATACAGTAACCGATACGTATATACCCATTAATACAAACACCTATACATGTATGTAGGGGAGAGATACAGTAACCGATACGTATATACCCATTAATACAAACACCTATACATGTATGTAGGTGGGAGATACAGTAACCGGTATGTATATACTCATTAATACAAACACCTATACATGTATGTAGGGGAGAGATACAGTAACCGATACGTATATACTCATTAATACAACACCTATACATGTATGTAGGTGAGAGATACAGTAACCGATACGTATATACTCATTAATACAACACCTATACATGTATGTAGGTGAGAGATACAGTAACCGATACGTATATACTCATTAATACAACACCTATACATATATGTAGATGAGAGATACAGTAACCGATACGTATATACTCATTAATACAACACCTATACATGTATGTAGGTGGGAGATACAGTAACTGATACGTATATACTCATTAATACAAACACCTATACATGTATGTAGGGGAGAGATACAGTAACCGATACGTATATATATACTCATTAATACAAACACCTATACATGTATGTAGGGGAGAGATACAGTAACCGATACGTATATACCCATTAATACAAACACCTATACATGTATGTAGGTGGGAGATTCAGTAACCGGTATGTATATACTCATTAATACAAACACCTATACATGTATGTAGGGGAGAGAGAGATACAGTAACCGATATGTATATACTCATTAATACAAACACCTATACATGTATGTAGGGGAGAGATACAGTAACTGATACGTATATACCCATTAATACAAACACCTATACATGTATGTAGGTGGGAGATACAGTAACTGGTACTGTATATACTCATTAATACAACACCTATACATGTATGTAGGGGAGAGATACAGTATAATACTGTATATACCCATTAATACAAACACCTATACATGTATGTAGGCGAGAGATACAGTAACTGATACGTATATACTCATTAATACAAACACCTATACATGTATGTAGGGGAGAGATACAGTAACCGATACGTATATACTCACTAATACAAACACCTATACATGTATGTAGGGGAGAGATACAGTAACTGATACGTATATACTCATTAATACAAACACCTATACATGTATGTAGGTGAGAGATAAAGTAACCGATACGTATATACTCACTAATACAAACACCTATACATGTATGTAGGGGAGAGATACAGTAACCGATACGTATATACTCATTAATACAAACACCTATACATGTATGTAGGTGAGAGATACAGTACCGATACGTATATATTCCAATACAACACCTATACATGTATGTAGGGGAGAGATACAGTAACCGATACGTATATACTCATTAATACAAACACCTATACATGTATGTAGGCGAGAGATACAGTATAATACTGTATATACCCATTAATACAAACACCTATACATGTGTGTAGGCGAGAGATACAGTAACCGATACGTATATACTCATTAATACAAACACCTATACATGTATGTAGGGGAGAGATACAGTAACCGATACGCATATACTCATTAATACAAACACCTATACATGTATGTAGGGGAGAGATACAGTAACCGATACGTATATACTCATTAATACAAACACCTATACATGTATGTAGGGGAGAGATACAGTAACCGATACGTATATACTCATTAATACAAACACCTATGCATGTATGTAGGGGAGAGATACAGTATAATACTGTATATACTCATTAATACAAACACCTATACATGTATGTAGTGGAGAGATACAGTATAATACTGTATATACTCATTAATACAAACACCTATACATGTATGTAGGGGAGAGATACAGTAACCGATACGTATATACTCATTAATACAAACACCTATGCATGTATGTAGGGGAGAGATACAGTATAATACTGTATATACTCATTAATACAAACACCTATACATGTATGTAGTGGAGAGATACAGTATAATACTGTATATACTCATTAATACAAACACCTATACATGTATGTAGGGGAGAGATACAGTAACCGATACGTATATACTCATTAATACAAACACCTATACATGTATGTAGGGGAGAGATACAGTAACCGATACGTATATATTTACTAATACAACACCTATACATGTATGTAGGGGAGAGATACAGTAAC
>JABXNX010000022.1:900062-987006 GCA_014843695.1 Archivesica marissinica | reverse complement strand
TAACAATCGTCCCCAGTAACAACCGTCCCCAGTAACAATCCAGTAACAATCGTCCCCAGTAACAATCGTCCCCAGTAACAACCGTCCCCAGTAACAATCCAGTAACAACCGTCCCCAGTAACAACCCAGTAACAACCGCCCCCAGTAACAATCCAGTAACAACCGTCCCCAGTAACAATCCAGTAACAATCCAGTAACAACCGTCCCCAGTAACAATCCAGTAACAACCGTCCCCAGTAACAATCCACTAACAACTGTCCCCAGTAACAATCCAGTAACAACCGTCCCCAGTAACAATCCAGTAACAATCCAGTAACAACCGTCCCCAGTAACAATCCAGTAACAATCCAGTAACAACCGTCCCCCGTAACAATCCAGTAACAACCATCCCCAGTAACAATCCAGTAACAATCATCCCCAGTAACAATCCAGTAACAACCGTCCCCAGTAACAATCCAGTAACAATCCAGTAACAACCGTCCCTAGTAACAATCCAGTAACAATCCAGTAACAACCGTCCCCAGTAACAATCCAGTAACAATCCAGTAACAACTGTCCCCAGTAACAACCGTCCCCAGTAACAATCCAGTAACAATCATCCCCAGTAACAATCCAGTAACAACCGTCCCCAGTAACAATCCAGTAACAACCATCCCCAGTAACAATCCAGTAACAACCATCCCCAGTAACAACCGTCCCCAGTAACAATCCAGTAACAACCGTCCCCAGTAACAATTGTCCCCAGTAACAATCCAGTAACAACCGTCCCCAGTAACAATCGTCCCCAGTAACAATCATCCCCAGTAACAATCCAGTAACAATCGTCCCCAGTAACAATCGTCACCAGTAAAAATCCAGTAACAACCGTCCCCAGTAACAATCCAGTAACAAACAACCGTCCCCAGTAACAATCCAGTAACAATCGTCCCCAGTAACAATCGTCACCAGTAAAAATCCAGTAACAATCGTCCCCAGTAACAATCATCCCCAGTAACAATCCAGTAACAACCGTCCCTAGTAACAATCCAGTAACAACCGTCCCCAGTAACAATCGTCCCCAGTAACAATCCAGTAACAATCGTCCCCAGTAACAATCATCCCCAGTAACAATCCAGTAACAACCGTCCCTAGTAACAATCCCGTAACAACCGTCCCCAGTAACAATCATCCCCAGTAACAATCCAGTAACAATCGTCCCCAGTAACAATCGTCCCCACAAACAATCCAGTAACAATCGTCCCCAGTAACAATCCAGTAACAACCGTCCCCAGTAACAATCCAGTAACAATCGTCCCCAGTAATAATCCAGTAACAATCGTCCCCAGTAACAATCGTCCCCAGTAACAATCGTCCCCAGTAACAACCGTCCCCAGTAACAATCCAGTAACAACCGTCCCTAGTAACAATCCAGTAACAACCGTCCCCAGTAACAATTGTCCCCAGTAACAATCCAGTAACAATCGTCCCCAGTAAAATCGTCCCCAGTAACAATCCAGTAACAACCGTCCCAGTAACAACCATCCCCAGTAACAACCATCCCCAGTAACAATCGTCCCCAGTAACAATCCAGTAACAACCGTCCCCAGTAACAATCGTCCCCAGTAACAATCCAGTAACAATCGTCCCCAGTAACAATCCAGTAACAACCGTCCCCAGTAACAATCCAGTAACAACCGTCCCTAGTAACAATCCAGTAACAATCGTCCCCAGTAACAATCCAATAACAATCGTCCCCAGTAACAATCGTCCCCAGTAACAATCCAGTAACAACCATCCCCAGTAACAATCCAGTAACAATCGTCCCCAGTAACAATCCAGTATCAACCATCCCCAGTAACAATCCAGTAACAACCGTCCCCAAGAACAATCCAGTAACAACCATCCCCAGTAACAATCCAGTAACAACCGTCCCCAGTAACAATCGTCCCCAGTAACAATCCAGTAACAATCGTCCCCAGTAACAATCCAGTAACAATTGTCCCCAGTAACAATCCAGTAACAATCCAGTAACAATCATCCCCAGTAACAATCCAGTAACAATCGTCCCCAGTAACAATCCAGTAACAATTGTCCCCAGTAACAATCCTGTAACAATCGTCCCCAGTAACAATCCAGTAACAACCATCCCCAGTAACAATCCAGTAACAACCGTCCCTAGTAACAATCCAGTAACAACCGTCCCCAGTAACAATCGTCCCCAGTAACAATCGTCCCCAGTAACAATCCTGTAACAATCGCCCCAGTAACAATCCAGTAACAACCATCCCAGTAACAATCAGTAACAACCGTCCCTAGTAACAATCCAGTAACAACCGTCCCCAGTAACAATCGTCCCCAGTAACAATCGTCCCCAGTAACAATCCAGTAACAAACAACCGTCCCCAGTAACAATCCAGTAACAACCGTCCCCAGTAACAACCGTCCCCAGTAACAATCACCAGTAAAAATCCAGTAACAATCCAGTAACAAACAACCGTCCCCAGTAACAATCCAGTAACAACCGTCCCCAGTAACAATCGTCCCCAGTAACAATCCAGTAACAACCGTCCCCAGTAACAATTGTCCCCAGTAACAATCCAGTAAAAACCGTCCCCAGTAACAATCGTCCCCAGTAACAATCCAGTAACAATCATCCCCAGTAACAATCCAGTAACAATCGTCCCCACTAACAATCGTCACCAGTAAAAATCCAGTAACAACCGTCCCCAGTAACAATCCAGTAACAAACAACCGTCCCCAGTAACAATCCAGTAACAACCGTCCCCAGTAACAATCCAGTAACAATCGTCCCCAGTAACAATCGTCCCCAGTAACAATCCAGTAACAATCGTCCCCAGTAACAATCATCCCCAGTAACAATCCAGTAACAATCATCCCCAGTAACAATCCAGTAACAATCGTCCCCAGTAACAATAGTCCCCACAAACAATCCAGTAACAATCGTCCCCAGTAACAATCCAGTAACAACCGTCCCCAGTAACAATCCAGTAACAATCGTCCCCAGTAACAATCCAGTAACAATCGTCCCCAGTAACAATCGTCCCCAGTAACAACCGTCCCCAGTAACAATCCAGTAACAACCGTCCCTAGTAACAATCCAGTAACAACCATCCCCAGTAACAATTGTCCCCAGTAACAATCCAGTAACAATCGTCCCCAGTAACAACCATCCCCAGTAACAACCGTCCCCAGTAACAACCATCCCCAGTAACAACCATCCCCAGTAACAACCATCCCCAGTAACAATCCGTATCCCAGTAACAACCGTCCCAGTAACAACCATCCCCAGTAACAACCATCCCCAGTAACAACCATCCCCAGTAACAACCGTCCCCGGTAACAACCATCCCCAGTAACAACCATCCCCAGTAACAATCGTCCCCAGTAACAATCCAGTAACAACCATCCCCAGTAACAATCGTCCCCAGTAACAATCCAGTAACAATCGTCCCCAGTAACAATCCAGTAACAATCCAGTAACAATCGTCCCCAGTAACAATCGTCCCCAGTAACAATCCAGTAACAATCCAGTAACAATCGTCCCCAGTAACAATCGTCCCCAGTAACAATCGTCCCAAGTAACAACCGTCCCCAGTAACAATTGGCCCCAGTAACAACTGTCCCCAGTAACAATCGTCCCCAGTAACAATTGTCCCCAGTAACAATCGACCCCAGTAACAATCGTCCCCAGTAACATCGTCCCCAGTAACAATCGTCCCCAGTACATTTGATCAAAACAACTTTTGTTTAATCATATTTTAATCAATAGCAAAGGTGACAAAAACAGACAAAATAGATAGCATGAAAACAACGTACGCGGGAATCGTTAAAGCAGTGCCATTCCTTTCCAGAACGAATGTTGGCCACGTAGTGTCCAGAATGAGATGAGGAGCCCATATGCAGAATTGTGGCATAGAGTTTATATGTTACTGGTGCACCCTGAAAAGAAAATATGTAAGGCTATTTTTCAACTTTGAATAATAAATAAATACACAGGTATAATATCTGGATCATGTCTGGTAGGGGAACCCAGTAAAACCAAACTTCTGCAATACACAGGTATAACTTCTGGCAGGGGAACCCAGTAAAACCAAACTTCTGCAATACACAGGTATAATATCTGGATCATGCCTGGCAGGGGAATCCAGTAAAATCAAACTTCTGCAATACACAGGTATAACACCTGGATCATGCCGGGCAGGGGAACCCAGTAAAACCAAACTTCTGCAATACACAGGTATAACATCTGGATCATGCCTGGCAGGGGAACCCAGTAAAACCAAACTTCTGCAATACACAGGTATAACATCTGGATCATGCCTGGCAGGGGAATCCAGTAAAACCAAACTTCTGCAATACACAGGTATAACATCTGGATAATGTCTGGCAGGGGAACCCGGTAAAATCAAACTTCTGCAATACAAGCTGGAAGTTTTGCTCATTTTCATGTGAATAAGAAAATCTTTACTTACTTGTTTTTCAGACATATATGGCCGAATGTCAAGTCGGGCTGGGAAGCTCACTTTCTTGTGCACTTTACGCATATTGCCAGTTGAACTAAACTTAAACCTGAAATAAAACAATGCGCATGTTTTATATTTATTTTATTCTGCTAGGTAAATTTGTTATGAATCACACACACAATTAAGGTAACGACCACAGATTACCTAGTGAGCATTGTGATTTAACGACCACACAGATTACCTAGTGAGCATGGTGATTTAACGACCATACAGATTACCTAGTGAGCATGGTGATTTAACGACCACAGATTACCCAGTGAGCATTGTGATTTAACGACCATACAGATTACCTAGTGAGCATTGTGATTTAACGAGCATACAGATTACCTAGTGAGCATTGTGATTTAACGACCATACAGATTACCTAGCAAGCATTGTGATTTAACGACCATACAGATTACCCAGTGAGCATTGTGATTTAACGACCATACAGATTACCTAGTGAGCATTGTGAATTAACGACCATACAGATAACCTAGCAAGCATTGTGATTTAACGACAACACAGATTACCTAGTGAGCATGGTGATTTAATGACCACACAGATTACCCAGTGAGCATTGTGATTTAACGACCACACAGATTACCTAGTGAGCATTGTGATTTAACGACCATACAGATTACCTAGTGAGCATTGTGATTTAACGACCATACAGATTACCTAGTGAGCATTGTGATTTAACGACCATACAGATTACCTAGCAAGCATTGTGATTTAACGACCATACAGATTACCCAGTGAGCATTGTGATTTAACGACCATACAGATTACCTAGTGAGCATTGTGATTTAACGACCATACAGATTACCTAGTGAGCATTGTGATTTAACGACCATACAGATTACCTAGCAAGCATTGTGATTTAACGACCATACAGATTACCCAGTGAGCATTGTGATTTAACGACCATACAGATTACCTAGTGAGCATTGTGATTTAACGACCATACAGATTACCTAGTGAGCATTGTGATTTAATGACCACACAGATTACCCAGTGAGCATTGTGATTTAACGACCACACAGATTACCTAGTGAGCATTGTGATTTAACGACCATACAGATTACCTAGTGAGCATTGTGATTTAACGACCATACAGATTACCTAGTGAGCATTGTGATTTAACGAGCATACAGATTACCTAGTGAGCATTGTGATTTAACGAGCATACAGATTACCTAGTGAGCATTGTGATTTAACGAGCATACAGATTACCTAGTGAGCATTGTGATTTAACGAGCATACAGATTACCTAGTGAGCATTGTGATTTAACGAGCATACAGATTACCTAGTGAGCATTGTGATTTAACGAGCATACAGATTACCTAGTGAGCATTGTGATTTAACGAGCATACAGATTACCTAGTGAGCATTGTGATTTAACGAGCATACAGATTACCTAGTGAGCATTGTGATTTAACGAGCATACAGATTACCTAGTGAGCATTGTGATTTAACGAGCATACAGATTACCTAGTGAGCATTGTGATTTAACGAGCATACAGATTACCTAGTGAGCATTGTGATTTAACGAGCATACAGATTACCTAGTGAGCATTGTGATTTAACGAGCATACAGATTACCTAGTGAGCATTGTGATTTAACGACCATACAGATTACCTAGTGAGCATGGTGATTTAATGACCACACAGATTACCTAGTGAGCATGGTGATTTAATGACCACACAGATTACCCAGTGAGCATTGTGATTTAACGACCATACAGATTACCTAGTGAGCATGGTGATTTAACGACCATACAGATTACCTAGTGAGCATGGTGATTTAACGACCACAGATTACCCAGTGAGCATTGTGATTTAACGACCATACAGATTACCTAGTGAGCATTGTGATTTAACGACCATACAGATTACCTAGTGAGCATTGTGATTTAACGACCATACAGATTACCTAGTGAGCATTGTGATTTAACGACCATACAGATTACCTAGTGCGCATTGTGATTTAACGACCATACAGATTACCCAGTGAGCATTGTGATTTAACGACCATACAGATTACCTAGTGAGCATTGTGATTTAACGACCATACAGATTACCTAGTGAGCATTGTGATTTAACGACCATACAGATTACCTAGCGAGCATTGTGATTTAACGAGCATATTTAATATCACTGCTAGAAGTACACTCGACTGCTGACGTACCTTTTCAGCTGGATTGTGAGTACTTGCGGCGGCTTGTGGATGGTTAACTGCTTATGTGCGGTTACCTTTCTCTGACATCTGAAATATTCGTAAAACATTAACTGTACATTTGTCCATATTTCAAATAAATAGGAGAATACGTTCCCTAAACATCGAGGGTTCCCTAAACATCGAGGGACAAATAAGAACCGTGAATAATCAAACACTATCAATAGCGACCTGTATTTATAAATTAAGCATAATGATATACAAAAAATAATGTGGTGTTTTGGGGTTTAAAGTCGCGTCAACAGTTTAAGTCATATGGCGACTCTCCTGTTATTAACCCTTTCAACACCACAGACCTCTAAATTGGCTTACAAAAAAGTGTAGATCCAGATGAGCCGGCTCGTGACGAGCCGTCTCATCAGGATCTGCACTTTTTTCAAGTAATATAACTATTTTTAGAAAAAAAATTACCGTATTTAGCTGTGTATAGTGCGCACATTTCTTACTGAAATCCTCATCCATTTTATCTACTGCGCATTATACACCAGTACAGACATCAGGACATTTTTTTCCGGACCAAAATTTCGTGAAAAAACTGAAATTCGACCCGAACGGCCCACAGTCATTCTATAAGTTGTTACATTCGACAATCGTTATAAACTAGCTATTAAAACCAGTTGCCGATAGTCTATATAAATAAATCAAATGAATAAGACCACAAAATTAGCATATATTTCGTTTATTTTGGCAAACTGATGAATTTAATTGAAAAGGTAAATGCATAAAAAATGGCGATTTGATAACATCACATGGTTTTATCGTATGTAATATTTCCCGTACTTTTCGCGTACTTCGCCGTACAATGTACAATGCATTGCATAAAAAAAAAAAACCTTTCACAATGGGTCCCAGTTAATTAGGTAGGCTTCACGTGTTGAGAAGTTTGAGCATCTGCTGACATGTTTGAGAACGTGTTGAGATGTTTGAGAACGTGTCGAGAAATTTGAGCAGGTGTGCCCGAGTGCGATGAGGTATATCTCGAGTGATTAATATAAGTTGTAAAAATCACGGAGCACAATTTTTAGCGATTTTTGAGAAATGTTAAATTTTGACTTGGAAAATTGCGTTTTTCACGTGCGCAGTATACATAGGAACTCAGTTTTTCCGCCGATTTTCGTGCCAGATCGTGGGTGCGCACTATACACAGTAGCGCACTATACACAGCTAAATACGGTACCCATTTTGATAAATGAACTGATCCAAATGTAATTTTGTTATTAATTTATTGGTCTAAAAATATCATGGACCAGTCCATGTCAGTTACTTGGTGTTGAATGGGTTAAAGGTGAAGGAAGACTTGGGTGCCCCATTCAACTAGTATTATAGGCACAGACAGTGCTACGAAATTTACGGACACCCTGTGTAGAGTTGTGCCTGTACGATGACGTCACACAATAAAAGAAACATGGTGTTGAAAATGGTTCTGAAGAAAACAATTTGCAGCCCCATGCAGCCTCAAGCAAGAGCATATGAATCAACGAACATTCAGATCTGGACCATACACTTCTAATTAACCTTTAGCACGCTGTAGGCGAAAGATGGGATGATTTGAAAGAATTGTCAAGCCCGACTTTCTAAGAAAAATACTTCCATATATTATTGTCATGTATATCTTAATTGTAGTTACGAACACTTAATTAATAAGTTCAGTTATTTGTTTATTAGTTAGAGAAAGGGCGGATGTTACGATATTTACGGACACCTTGCATAGAGTTGTGCGTGTATGAGGATGTCACAGAATAAAAGATAAACATAGAAATAGAGGGCACCCTGGTAGAACAACTGACCTTCCGTAAGCCTCACTTGAAAGAATTCAACACACCCATTGGGATTCAAATCTACATTGGTGAGGGGTAAGTGATTAACACATAGAAATATACCGTTCACAATGATACACGTTGTCACCATCCAGTGTATCAGCTTCAACGAATTGCTCCAAGGATGCAGTTATAGTACTCTTAACATCGACAGATAAATCCATCAACGGGTCAAAGGTGTTGGACTTGCACCCACAGCTACAGCACCTCACTGCAAACAAATAGCAAACTGTCACTTCTGGCATGGAAAGTCACGGAGAAGAACACATACAGTGCACGTCAATAAGGTATACTACAATCCGCTGTGCAGTCACGGAGAAGAACACATACAGTGCACATCAATAAGGTATACTACAATCCGCTGTGCAGTCACGGAGAAGAACACATACAGTGCACGTCAATAAGGTATACTACAATCCGCTGTGCATTCTGGGGGTTTTATAACAATATTTAATGTAAACATTATTTATTTCAGTATTATAACAAAGAAATAAACATTTTACATATAAATTAACAGCATTAGAATGAAAGGGATTAGAATGAATGAAAACGTATAACCCTACTTACACACAACGTATAACCCTACTTACACACAACGTATAACCCTACTTACACACAACGTATAACCCTACTTACACACAACGTATAACCCTACTTACACACAACGTATAACCCTACTTACACACAACGTATAACCCTACTTACACACAACGTATAACCCTACTTACACACAAAGATATTTGAAACATAGTTCCAGTAAACAATATACCCAAATAATGATGTAAAATGTATTGCTACACGTCATGAATAATAATTATGAGATATGAACACAACATTCATTTTCTCAAATCGACAACTTGTTTCTTTGTGTTGTGGGTTTAAAGTCGCACCAACAGTTCAGGTCATATGCGGCTCTCAGGTCATATGGCGGCTCTCAGGTCATATGGCGGCTCTCAGGTCATATGGCAGCTCTCAGATCATATGGCGGCTCTCAGGCCATATGGCGGCTCTCAGGTCATATGGCGGCTCTCAGGTCATATAATGGCTCTCAGGTCATATGGCGGCTCTCAGGCCATATGGCGGCTCTCAGGTCATATGGCTGCTCTCAGGTCATATGGCGGCTCTCAGGTCATATAACGGCTCTCAGGTCATATGGCGGCTCTCAGGTCATATGGCTGCTCTCAGGTCATATGGCAGCACTCAGGTCATATGGTGGCTCTCAGGTCATATGGCTGCTCTATGATCCGCCGTCCACTAGACAAATTCTACAAGGATCCATCCACTAGACAAATTCTACAAGGATCCAATCCACTAGACAAATTCTACAATGTTCCTCCGTCCACTAGACAAATTCTACAAGGATCCGCCGTCCACTAGACAAATTCTACAAGGATCCGCCGTCCACTAGAAAAATTCTACAAGGATCCGCCGTCCACTGGAAAAATTCTACAAGGAACCGTCCACTAATGTGCACGGTATATATAGCAAATGACGGTACCAGCTGGCTTATAGTTACTTTTCATTTTACACTTTATGCATACCTTGTGAACGAATGTAGCCTCCGAATATTTTACTAATAACATTTGTCTCTCTGCTGTGCTTGTCAAGACTGAAATATTCATAATAAAACTAATTCATAACAACAAGAAACATGTGTACAGTAAACTACGTAATCTGACAGAACAGCTGGTGATATGTGTACAGTAAACAACAGCAATCTGACAGAACAACTGGTCATATGTGTACAGTAAACCATAGCAATCCTACATAACAACTGGTGATATGTGTACAGTAAACCACAGCAATCCTACAGAACAACTGGTGATATGTGTACAGTAAACCACAGTAATCCTACAGAACAACTGGTGATATGTGTACAGTAAACCACAGCAATCCTACAGAACAACTGGTGATATGTGTACAGTAAACCACAGTAATCCTACAGAACAACTGGTGATATGTGTACAGTAAACCACAGTAATCCTACAGAACAACTGGTGATATGTGTACAGTAAACCACAGTAATCCTACAGAACAACTGGTGATATGTGTACAGTAAACCACAGTAATCCTACAGAACAACTGGTGATATGTGTACAGTAAACCACAGTAATCCTACAGAACAACTGGTGATGTGTACAGTAAACCAAGAATCCTACAACACTGGTGATATGTGTACAGTAAACCACAGAATCCTACAGACAACTGGTGATATGTGTACAGTAAACCACAGTAATCTGACAGAACAACTGGTGATATGTGTACAGTAAACCACAGTAATCCTACAGAGCAGCTGGTGATATGTGTACAGTAAACCACAGTAATCCTACAGAACAACTGGTGATATGTGTACAGTAAACCACAGTAATCTGACAGAACAACTGGTGATATGTGTACAGTAAACCACAGTAATCCTACAGAGCAGCTGGTGATATGTGTACAGTAAACCACAGTAATCCTACAGAACAGCTGGCGATATGTGTACAGTAAACCACCGATATCCTACAGAACAACTGGTGATATGTGTACAGTAAACCACCGATATCCTACAGAACAGCTGGTGATATGTGTACAGTAAACCACAGTAATCCTACAGAACAGCTGGTGATATGTGTACAGTAAACCACAGTAATCCTACAGAACAACTGGTGATATGTGTACAGTAAACCACCGATATCCTACAGAACAGCTGGTGATATGTGTACAGTAAACCACAGTAATCCTACAGAACAGCTGGTGACATGTGTACAGTAAACTACAGCAATCCTACAGAACAGCTGGTGATATGTGTACAGTAAACAACAGCAATCTGACAGAACAGCTGGTGATATGTGTACAGTAAATCACAGTAATCTGACAGAACAGCTGGTGATATGTGTACAGTAAACCACAGCAATCCTACAGAACAGCTGGTGATATGTGTACAGTAAACAACAGCAATCTGACAGAACAGCTGGTGATATGTGTACAGTAAACCACAGCAATCCTACAGAACAGCTGGTGATATGTGTACAGTAAACCACAGCAATCCTACAGAACAGCTGGTGACATGTGTACAGTAAACTACAGCAATCCTACAGAACAGCTGGTGATATGTGTACAGTAAACCACAGCAATCTGACAGAACAGCTGGTGATATGTGTACAGTAAACCACAGCAATCTGACAGAACAGCTGGTGATATGTGTACAGTAAACCATAGCAATCCTACAGAACAGCTGGCGATATGTGTACAGTAAACCACAGCAATCCTACAGAACAGCTGGTGATATGTGTACAGTAAACCACAGCAATCCTACAGAACAGCTGGCGATATGTGTACAGTAAACCACCGATATCCTACAGAACAGCTGGTGATATGTGTACAGTAAACCACCGATATCCTACAGAACAACTGGTGATATGTGTACAGTAAACCACCGATATCCTACAGAACAACTGGTGATATGTGTACAGTAAACCACTGATATCCTACAGAACAGCTGGTAATATGTGTACAGTAAACCACCGATATCCTACAGAACAACTGGTGATATGTGTACAGTAAACCACCGATATCCTACAGAACAGCTGGCGATATGTGTACAGTAAACCACCGATATCCTACAGAACAACTGGTGATATGTGTACAGTAAACCACCGATATCCTACAGAGCAGCTGGTGATATGTGTACAGTAAACCACAGTAATCTGATAGAACAGCTGGTGATATGTGTACAGTAAACCACAGTAATCCTACAGAACAACTGGTGATATGTGTACAGTAAACCACCGATATCCAACAGAACAGCTGGTGATATGTGTACAGTAAACCACAGCATTCCTACAGAACAGCTGGTGATATGTGTACAGTAAACCACAGCAATCCTACAGAACAGCTGGTGATATGTGTACAGTAAACCACAGCAATCCTACAGAACAACTGGTGGCATGTGTACAGTAAACCACAGCAATCCTACAGAACAGCTGGTGATATGTGTACAGTAAACCACAGCAATCCTACAGAACAACTGGTGATATGTGTACAGTAAACCACAGCAATCCTACAGAACAGCTGGCGATATGTGTACAGTAAACCACAGCAATCCTACAGAACAGCTGGTGATATGTGTACAGTAAACCACAGCAATCCTACAGAACAGCTGGTGATATGTGTACAGTAAACCACAGCAATCCTACAGAACAACTGGTGGCATGTGTACAGTAAACCACAGCAATCCTACAGAACAACTGGTGGCATGTGTACAGTAAACCACAGCAATCCTACAGAACAGCTGGTGATATGTGTACAGTAAACCACAGCAATCCTACAGAACAACTGGTGGCATGTGTACAGTAAACCACAGCAATCCTACAGAACAACTGGTGGCATGTGTACAGTAAACCACAGCAATCCTACAGAACAACTGGTGATATGTGTACAGTAAACCACAGCAATCCTACAGAACAGCTGGCGATATGTGTACAGTAAACCACAGCAATCCTACAGAACAGCTGGTGATATGTGTACAGTAAACCACAGCAATCCTACAGAACAGCTGGTGATATGTGTACAGTAAACCACAGCAATCCTACAGAACAACTGGTGGCATGTGTACAGTAAACCACAGCAATCCTACAGAACAACTGGTGGCATGTGTACAGTAAACCACAGCAATCCTACAGAACAGCTGGTGATATGTGTACAGTAAACCACAGCAATCCTACAGAACAACTGGTGGCATGTGTACAGTAAACCACAGCAATCTTACAGAACAACTGGTGGCATGTGTACAGTAAACCACAGCAATCCTACAGAACAACTGGTGATATGTGTACAGTAAACCACAGCAATCCTACAGAACAGCTGGCGATATGTGTACAGTAAACCACAGCAATCCTACAGAACAGCTGGTGATATGTGTACAGTAAACCACAGCAATCCTACAGAACAGCTGGTGATATGTGTACAGTAAACCACAGCAATCCTACAGAACAACTGGTGGCATGTGTACAGTAAACCACAGCAATCCTACAGAACAACTGGTGGCATGTGTACAGTAAACCACAGCAATCCTACAGAACAGCTGGTGATATGTGTACAGTAAACCACAGCAATCCTACAGAACAACTGGTGGCATGTGTACAGTAAACCACAGCAATCTTACAGAACAACTGGTGGCATGTGTACAGTAAACCACAGCAATCCTACAGAACAACTGGTGATATGTGTACAGTAAACCACAGCAATCCTACAGAACAGCTGGCGATATGTGTACAGTAAACCACAGCAATCCTACAGAACAACTGGTGGCATGTGTACAGTAAACCACAGCAATCCTACAGAACAGCTGGTGATATGTGTACAGTAAACCACAGCAATCCTACAGAACAACTGGTGGCATGTGTACAGTAAACCACAGCAATCCTACAGAACAACTGGTGGCATGTGTACAGTAAACCACAGCAATCCTACAGAACAGCTGGTGATATGTGTACAGTAAACCACAGCAATCCTACAGAACAACTGGTGGCATGTGTACAGTAAACCACAGCAATCCTACAGAACAACTGGTGGCATGTGTACAGTAAACCACAGCAATCCTACAGAACAACTGGTGATATGTGTACAGTAAACACGGTATCATCATCTACTTACTGGGCTTGACCAATGAGAGATGCTGATGTATCGGTAAACACAGCATAGCAATCTACTTACTGGACTTGACCAATGAGAGATGCTGATGTATCGGTAAACACAGTATAACAATATATTTACTGGACATGACCAATGAGAGATGCCGATGTATCGGTACACACAGTATAACAATATATTTACTGGACTTGACCAATGAGAGATGCCGATGTATCGGTAAACATAGTAAAACAATCTACTTACTGGACTTGACCAATGAGAGATGCTGATGTATCGGTAAACACAGTATAACAATCTACTTATTGGACTTGACCAATGAGAGATAGCGATGTATCGGTAAATACAGTAAAACAATCTACTTACTGGACTTGACCAATGAGAGATGCCGATGTATCGGTAAACACAGTATAGCAATCTACTTACTGGACTTGACCAATGAGAGATAATGATGTATCGGTAAATACAGTATAACAATCTACTTACTGGACTTGACCAATGAGATATGCCGATGTATCGGTAAACACAGTATAGCAATCTACTTACTGGACTTGACCAATGAGAGATGCTGATGTATCGGTAAACATAGTAAAACAATCTACTTACTGGACTTGACCAATGAGAGATAGCGATGTATCGGTAAATACAGTATAACAATCTACTTACTGGACTTGACCAATGAGAGATAGCGATGTATCGGTAAATACAGTATAACAATCTACTTACTGGACTTGACCAATGAGAGATGCCGATGCATCGGTAAGCACAGTATAACAATATACTTACTGGACTTGACCAATGAGAGATGCCGATGTATCGGTAAACACAGTATAACAATATACTTACTGGACTTGACCAATGAGAGATGCCGATGTATCGGTACACACAGTATAACAATATACTTACTGGACTTGACCAATGAGAGATGCCGATGTATCGGTACACACAGTATAACAATATACTTACTGGACTTGACCAATGAGAGATGCCGATGCATCGGTAAACACAGTATAACAATATACTTACTGTTCTTGACCAATGAGTGCACATCTCTGCATTCGTTCCAGCGTAAGTCTTAAATACTCGTGCGCATCCTCCTGGCGCCCATTCCCGAAGTTACGACCAATCTCTGTGAAATAAATGCAGAAATCATGTAAAACATGAAGACATAAACACATGCAATTTACTATATTAACTGCATTAAAATATTACTTATATACGTTCATAAGCAAATAGTTGATTAGGTTTATACCACTCTATCTTAGCTTGATTGAGGAACAAGTTTATACAATGTTAGATTAACCGTAATCCGGATGAAATCCATTGGCAAGAGGGAGAGAGAAGAGGCAATGTGGATTTAAATGTCTTGCCTAAGGATACAGAGTTTCCGACGGGGGTCAAACTCACAACCTCTCAGCTACATGTCAGACGCCGTATCAATTACACCTTGGAGGCTCCAATGAAAAATGACAGGCACACAACAAGGAAGTATACAAGTACACACAACAAGGAAGTATACAAGTACACACAGCAGGGAAGCATACAAGTGCACACAAGGAAGCATACAAGTACACACAAGGAAGTATACAAGTACACACAAGGAAGTATACAAGTACACACAAGGAAGTATACAAGTACACACAACAAGGAAGTATACAAGTACACACAAGGAAGTACACACAACAAGGAAGCATACAAGTACACACAACAAGGAAGTATACAAGTACACACAACAAGGAAACATACAAGTACACAACAAGGAAGTATACAAGTACACACAACAAGGAAGTATACAAGTACACACAACAAGGAAGTATACAAGTACACAACAAGGAAGTATACAATCACAATATGAACATTTTACTACTGAGTGAAACACGATCTTATTGTTCATTATGAAACAATTTATAAGTGAAAAAGTAATATTACCTGTATAATACCCCTCTTCCTGGGCTACAGAAGAGAAAGAAGAAGAAAGATGATAACACAAGATAGAAAGAATGAATAAAAGATGAATACATATAGTACAATAGGAGCAAAGAACATCAGTAGAACTCTACAAGACATGTACACGGCACATGCAACACATCAGTAGAACTCTACAAGACATACATGACACATACAACACATCAGTAGAATTCTACAAGACATACATGGCACATGCAACACATCAGTAGAACTCTACAAGACATATACACGACACATGCAACACATCAGTAGAACTCTACAAGACATATACATGGCACATGCAACACATCAGTAGAACTCTACAAGACATATACATGGCACATGCAACACATCAGTAGAACTCTACAAGACATATACACAGGCACATGCAACACATCAGTAGAACTCTACAAGACATATACACGGCACATACAACACATCAGTAGAACTCTACAAGACATATACACGACACATGCAACACATCAGTAGAACTCTACAAGACATATACACGGCACATGCAACACATCAGTAGAACTCTACAAGACATATACATGACACATCAGTAGAACTCTACAAGACATATACATGACACATGCAACACATCAGTAGAACTCTACAAGACATACACGGAACATGCAACACATCAGTAGAACTCTACAAGACATATACATGGCACATGCAACACATCAGTAGAACTCTACAAGACATACATGACACATACAACACATCAGTAGAACTCTACAAGACATACATGGCACATGCAACACATCAGTAGAACTCTACAAGACATATACCCGACACATGCAACACATCAGTAGAACTCTACAAGACATATACACGACACATGCAACACATCAGTAGAACTCTACAAGACATATACACGACACATGCAACACATCAGTAGAACTCTACAAGACATATACACGACACATGCAACACATCAGTAGAACTCTACAAGACATATACACGACACATGCAACACATCAGTAGAACTCTACAAGACATATACACGACACATGCAACACATCAGTAGAACTCTACAAGACATATACATGACACATGCAACACATCAGTAGAACTCTACAAGACATACACGACACATACAACACATCAGTAGAATTCTACAAGACATACATGGCACATGCAACACATCAGTAGAACTCTACAAGACATATACACGACACATACAACACATCAGTAGAACTCTACAAGACATACACAGCACATACAACACATCAGTAGAACTCTACAAGACATATACATGGCACATACAACACATCAGTAGAACTCTACAAGACATACATGGCACATGCAACACATCAGTAGAACTCTACAAGACATATACACGACACATGCAACACATCAGTAGAACTCTACAAGACATATACACGACACATGCAACACATCAGTAGAACTCTACAAGACATATACACGACACATGCAACACATCAGTAGAACTCTACAAGACATATACATGACACATCAGTAGAACTCTACAAGACATATACATGACACATGCAACACATCAGTAGAACTCTACAAGACATACACGGCACATGCAACACATCAGTAGAACTCTACAAGACATATACATGGCACATGCAACACATCAGTAGAACTCTACAAGACATATACAGACACATACAACACATCAGTAGAACTCTACAAGACATATACATGGCACATGCAACACATCAGTAGAACTCTACAAGACATATACAGACACATGCAACACATCAGTAGAACTCTACAAGACATATACACGACACATGCAACACATCAGTAGAACTCTACAAGACATATACATGACACATGCAACACATCAGTAGAACTCTACAAGACATACACGACACATACAACACATCAGTAGAATTCTACAAGACATACATGGCACATGCAACACATCAGTAGAACTCTACAAGACATATACACGACACATACAACACATCAGTAGAACTCTACAAGACATACACAGCACATGCAACACATCAGTAGAACTCTACAAGACATATACATGGCACATACAACACATCAGTAGAACTCTACAAGACATACATGGCACATGCAACACATCAGTAGAACTCTACAAGACATATACACGACACATGCAACACATCAGTAGAACTCTACAAGACATATACACGACACATGCAACACATCAGTAGAACTCTACAAGACATATACACGACACATGCAACACATCAGTAGAACTCTACAAGACATATACACGACACATGCAACACATCAGTAGAACTCTACAAGACATATACATGACACATGCAACACATCAGTAGAACTCTACAAGACATACACGACACATACAACACATCAGTAGAATTCTACAAGACATACATGGCACATGCAACACATCAGTAGAACTCTACAAGACATATACACGACACATACAACACATCAGTAGAACTCTACAAGACATACACAGCACATACAACACATCAGTAGAACTCTACAAGACATATACATGGCACATACAACACATCAGTAGAACTCTACAAGACATATACACGACACATGCAACACATCAGTAGAACTCTACAAGACATATACACGCCACATACAACACATCAGTAGAACTCTACAAGACATATACACGGCACATGCAACACATCAGTAGAACTCTACAAGACATACACAGCACATGCAACACATCAGTAGAACTCTACAAGACATATACATGGCACATGCAACACATCAGTAGAACTCTACAAGACATATACATGACACATGCAACACATCAGTAGAACTCTACAAGACATATACACGACACATGCAACACATCAGTAGAACTCTACAAGACATATACACGACACATGCAACACATCAGTAGAACTCTACAAGACATATACACGACACATGCAACACATCAGTAGAACTCTACAAGACATATACACGACACATGCAACACATCAGTAGAACTCTACAAGACATATACACGACACATGCAACACATCAGTAGAACTCTACAAGACATACATGGCACATGCAACACATCAGTAGAACTCTACAAGACATATACATGACACATGCAACACATCAGTAGAACTCTACAAGACATATACACGACACATGCAACACATCAGTAGAACTCTACAAGACATATACATGACACATGCAACACATCAGTAGAACTCTACAAGACATATACACGACACATGCAACACATCAGTAGAACTCTACAAGACATATACACGACACATGCAACACATCAGTAGAACTCTACAAGACATATACACGACACATGCAACACATCAGTAGAACTCTACAAGACATATACACGACACATGCAACACATCAGTAGAACTCTACAAGACATATACACGACACATACAACACATCAGTAGAACTCTACAAGACATTACATGGCACATGCAACACATCAGTAGAACTCTACAAGACATATACATGGCACATGCAACACATCAGTAGAACTCTACAAGACATATACACGACACATACAACACATCAGTAGAACTCTACAAGACATATACATGGCACATGCAACACATCAGTAGAACTCTACAAGACATATACACGACACATACAACACATCAGTAGAACTCTACAAGACATACATGGCACATGCAACACATCAGTAGAACTCTACAAGACATATACACGACACATGCAACACATCAGTAGAACTCTACAAGACATATACACGACACATGCAACACATCAGTAGAACTCTACAAGACATATACACGACACATACAACACATCAGTAGAACTCTACAAGACATACATGGCACATGCAACACATCAGTAGAACTCTACAAGACATATACATGACACATGCAACACATCAGTAGAACTCTACAAGACATATACACGACACATGCAACACATCAGTAGAACTCTACAAGACATATACACGACACATGCAACACATCAGTAGAACTCTACAAGACATATACACGACACATGCAACACATCAGTAGAACTCTACAAGACATATACACGACACATGCAACACATCAGTAGAACTCTACAAGACATATACACGACACATGCAACACATCAGTAGAACTCTACAAGACATATACACGACACATGCAACACATCAGTAGAACTCTACAAGACATATACACGACACATACAACACATCAGTAGAACTCTACAAGACATATACATGGCACATGCAACACATCAGTAGAACTCTACAAGACATATACATGGCACATGCAACACATCAGTAGAACTCTACAAGACATATACATGACACATGCAACACATCAGTAGAACTCTACAAGACATATACATGACACATGCAACACATCAGTAGAACTCTACAAGACATATACATGACACATACAACACATCAGTAGAACTCTACAAGACATACACGGCACATGCAACACATCAGTAGAACTCTACAAGACATATACATGACACATGCAACACATCAGTAGAACTCTACAAGACATATACATGACACATGCAACACATCAGTAGAACTCTACAAGACATATACATGGCACATGCAACACATCAGTAGAACTCTACAAGACATACACGGAACATGCAACACATCAGTAGAACTCTACAAGACATACACGGCACATGCAACACATCAGTAGAACTCTACAAGACATATACACGACACATGCAACACATCAGTAGAACTCTACAAGACATATACACGGCACATACAACACATCAGTAGAACTCTACAAGACATATACACGACACATGCAACACATCAGTAGAACTCTACAAGACATATACACGCACATGCAACACATCAGTAGAACTCTACAAGACATATACACGGCACATGCAACACATCAGTAGAACTCTACAAGACATACACAGCACATGCAACACATCAGTAGAACTCTACAAGACATATACATGGCACATGCAACACATCAGTAGAACTCTACAAGACATATACACGGCACATACAACACATCAGTAGAACTCTACAAGACATCTACATGGCACATGCAACACATCAGTAGAACTCTACAAGACATATACATGGCACATGCAACACATCAGTAGAACTCTACAAGACATATACACGGCACATACAACACATCAGTAGAACTCTACAAGACATATACATGGCACATGCAACACATCAGTAGAACTCTACAAGACATATACACGACACATACAACACATCAGTAGAATTCTACAAGACATACATGGCACATGCAACACATCAGTAGAACTCTACAAGACATATACACGACACATGCAACACATCAGTAGAACTCTACAAGACATATACACGACACATGCAACACATCAGTAGAACTCTACAAGACATATACACGACACATACAACACATCAGTAGAACTCTACAAGACATACATGGCACATGCAACACATCAGTAGAACTCTTCAAGACATATACATGACACATGCAACACATCAGTAGAACTCTACAAGACATATACACGACACATGCAACACATCAGTAGAACTCTACAAGACATATACACGACACATGCAACACATCAGTAGAACTCTACAAGACATATACACGACACATGCAACACATCAGTAGAACTCTACAAGACATATACCCGACACATGCAACACATCAGTAGAACTCTACAAGACATATACACGACACATGCAACACATCAGTAGAACTCTACAAGACATATACACGACACATGCAACACATCAGTAGAACTCTACAAGACATATACATGACACATACAACACATCAGTAGAACTCTACAAGACATATACATGGCACATGCAACACATTAATAGAACTCTACAAGACATATACATGGCACATGCAACACATCAGTAGAACTCTACAAGACATATACATGACACATGCAACACATCAGTAGAACTCTACAAGACATATACATGACACATGCAACACATCAGTAGAACTCTACAAGACATATACATGACACATACAACACATCAGTAGAACTCTACAAGACATACACGGCACATGCAACACATCAGTAGAACTCTACAAGACATATACATGACACATGCAACACATCAGTAGAACTCTACAAGACATATACATGACACATGCAACACATCAGTAGAACTCTACAAGACATATACATGGCACATGCAACACATCAGTAGAACTCTACAAGACATACACGGAACATGCAACACATCAGTAGAACTCTACAAGACATACACGGCACATGCAACACATCAGTAGAACTCTACAAGACATATACACGACACATGCAACACATCAGTAGAACTCTACAAGACATATACACGGCACATACAACACATCAGTAGAACTCTACAAGACATATACACGACACATGCAACACATCAGTAGAACTCTACAAGACATATACATGGCACATGCAACACATCAGTAGAACTCTACAAGACATATACACGGCACATGCAACACATCAGTAGAACTCTACAAGACATACACAGCACATGCAACACATCAGTAGAACTCTACAAGACATATACATGGCACATGCAACACATCAGTAGAACTCTACAAGACATATACATGACACATGCAACACATCAGTAGAACTCTACAAGACATATACACGACACATGCAACACATCAGTAGAACTCTACAAGACATATACACGACACATGCAACACATCAGTAGAACTCTACAAGACATATACATGACACATGCAACACATCAGTAGAACTCTACAAGACATATACATGACACATGCAACACATCAGTAGAACTCTACAAGACATATACATGGCACATGCAACACATCAGTAGAACTCTACAAGACATACACGGAACATGCAACACATCAGTAGAACTCTACAAGACATACACGGCACATGCAACACATCAGTAGAACTCTACAAGACATATACACGACACATGCAACACATCAGTAGAACTCTACAAGACATATACACGGCACATACAACACATCAGTAGAACTCTACAAGACATATACACGACACATGCAACACATCAGTAGAACTCTACAAGACATATACACGCCACATACAACACATCAGTAGAACTCTACAAGACATATACACGGCACATGCAACACATCAGTAGAACTCTACAAGACATACACAGCACATGCAACACATCAGTAGAACTCTACAAGACATATACATGGCACATGCAACACATCAGTAGAACTCTACAAGACATATACACGGCACATACAACACATCAGTAGAACTCTACAAGACATCTACATGGCACATGCAACACATCAGTAGAACTCTACAAGACATATACATGGCACATGCAACACATCAGTAGAACTCTACAAGACATATACACGGCACATACAACACATCAGTAGAACTCTACAAGACATATACATGGCACATGCAACACATCAGTAGAACTCTACAAGACATATACACGACACATACAACACATCAGTAGAATTCTACAAGACATACATGGCACATGCAACACATCAGTAGAACTCTACAAGACATATACACGACACATGCAACACATCAGTAGAACTCTACAAGACATATACCCGACACATGCAACACATCAGTAGAACTCTACAAGACATATACACGACACATACAACACATCAGTAGAATTCTACAAGACATACATGGCACATGCAACACATCAGTAGAACTCTTCAAGACATATACATGACACATGCAACACATCAGTAGAACTCTACAAGACATATACACGACACATGCAACACATCAGTAGAACTCTACAAGACATATACACGACACATGCAACACATCAGTAGAACTCTACAAGACATATACACGACACATGCAACACATCAGTAGAACTCTACAAGACATATACCCGACACATGCAACACATCAGTAGAACTCTACAAGACATATACACGACACATGCAACACATCAGTAGAACTCTACAAGACATATACACGACACATGCAACACATCAGTAGAACTCTACAAGACATATACATGACACATACAACACATCAGTAGAACTCTACAAGACATATACATGGCACATGCAACACATCAGTAGAACTCTACAAGACATATACATGGCACATGCAACACATCAGTAGAACTCTACAAGACATATACATGACACATGCAACACATCAGTAGAACTCTACAAGACATATACATGACACATGCAACACATCAGTAGAACTCTACAAGACATATACATGACACATACAACACATCAGTAGAACTCTACAAGACATATACGGCACATGCAACACATCAGTAGAACTCTACAAGACATATACATGACACATGCAACACATCAGTAGAACTCTACAAGACATATACATGACACATGCAACACATCAGTAGAACTCTACAAGACATATACATGGCACATGCAACACATCAGTAGAACTCTACAAGACATACACGGAACATGCAACACATCAGTAGAACTCTACAAGACATACACGGCACATGCAACACATCAGTAGAACTCTACAAGACATATACACGACACATGCAACACATCAGTAGAACTCTACAAGACATATACACGGCATATACAACACATCAGTAGAACTCTACAAGACATATACACGACACATGCAACACATCAGTAGAACTCTACAAGACATATACATGGCACATGCAACACATCAGTAGAACTCTACAAGACATATACACGGCACATGCAACACATCAGTAGAACTCTACAAGACATACACAGCACATGCAACACATCAGTAGAACTCTACAAGACATATACATGGCACATGCAACACATCAGTAGACCTCTACAAGACATATACATGACACATGCAACACATCAGTAGAACTCTACAAGACATATACACGACACATGCAACACATCAGTAGAACTCTACAAGACATATACACGACACATGCAACACATCAGTAGAACTCTACAAGACATATACATGACACATGCAACACATCAGTAGAACTCTACAAGACATATACACGACACATGCAACACATCAGTAGAACTCTACAAGACATATACACTGACATTATACACTTACACAGTAGGTCGTTAATAAACATACACCGACACTACACACTTACACAGTAGGTTGTTAATAAACATACACCGACACTATACACTTACACAGTAGGTTGTTAATAAACATACACCGACATTACACACTTACACAGTAGGTTGTTAATAAACATACACTGACATTATACACTACACAGTAGGTTGTTAATAAACATACACCGACACTATACACTTACACAGAAGGTTGTCCACAAACCAATCTGGGACAAGTGATGATCTCACTTTACAAGGAAGTGATTGCCTCGTCAGGTCTCTAAGTGATTGCCTCGTCAGGTCTTGAAGGCCACATAGTGTGCACATCTTTGGCCGACTACCTGTAAATACACATTATTTTTTGTTACATTTTTACATTATTTCTGAGCACAGCATATAGTCTACATATGGCAACAGGTTGCTGGATGAAGACCCTACACATACCTTCAATTTTACAATGGGTATGAATACATTTCATGACAAATAATATGTATAAACTTTTTTTATTTGGCTTAGAAAATGTTGATATTTGGCTACTAGTTCCATGGGGGAAATAGAATCAATATACACAGTTCCAAGTATTATTTAATTTTTCTGATAAAGAACTTACAAACAGAAGTATGATGTCCGCTTAACATGTAGTTGGCCAGTGGTGGAGTATGTATAAGACATTGTAGAGTTGCGTTTAAGAAACATGTGTTCCCGACATTCTTAAATCCAGAGCCAATTGGATGTTTCGTAGAGTAGTCCAGAGGCCCGGGGTAGATATGATACTTGGGGATCGGCAACTCCTCTCCATTGTATGTTGTAGAACCTGAAGTATTAAACACGGCTTCAACATTAGCAATTTAAAATACAGGGTTTATAATGAAGTATCACCTTTCAACAAACACTGAAAACTATGCAAACTTTGCCTTCAAATGCAACCATTTCTAACAAATGTGACCGGTAGAGACTTACCCGCACGTAGCTATACTTTGACAAGATGAAAAGCCAACACGCTATTATTCTATTCAAAACTCACAAGAAAACAATGAGAAACACAAACCTGAAAAGTCAATTAGAGGGATTGAGCCGGTACACGAGACAATAACAGCTCAACATAATGATGCCCTACGAGAAGGATTGAGCCGGTACACGAGACAATAACAGCTCAACACAATGATGCCCTACGAGAAGGATTAAGCCGGTACACGAGACAATAACAGCTCAACACAATGATGCCCTACGAGAAGGATTGAGCTGGTACACGAGACAATAACAGCTCAACACAATGATGCCCTACGAGAAGGATTGAGCCGGTACACAAGACAATAACAGCTCAACACAATGATGCCCTACGAGAAGGATTGAGCCGGTACACGAGACAATAACAGCTCAACACAATGATGCCCTACTAGAAGGATTGAGCCGGTACACAAGACTATAACAGCTCAACACAATGATGCCCTACTAGAAGGATTGAGCAGGTACACAAGACAATAACAACTGCCCTACTAGTAGCACGGCAGACGATTATGGCACATTTTCACTCTCGAGATACTTACCTACTAGTAGCAGCGCAGACTATTATGGCACATTTTCACTCTTGAGATACTTACCTACTAGTAGCATGGCAGACTATTATGGTACATTTTCACTCTTGAGATACTTACCTACTAGTAGCGTGGCAGACTATTATGGTACATTTTCACTCTTGAGATACTTACCTACTAGTAGCACGGCAGACTATTAAAGTATTATGGTACATTTTCACTCTCGAGATACTTACCTACTAGTAGCACGGCAGACTATTATGGTACATTTTCACTCTCGAGATACTTACCTACTAGTAGCAGGGCAGACTATTATGGCACATTTTCACTCTATCTATTAGCTTAATAGTAGCAGGGCAGACTATTATGGTACATTTTAACGTCCGTCATGGACAACAATAGAATGCAACGTCTGTCATGGACAACAATAGAATGTAACGTCTGCCATGGACAACAATAGAATGTAACGTCTGTCATGGACAACAATAGAATGTAACGTCTGCCATGGACAACAATAGAATATAACGTCTGTCATGGACAACAATAGAATGTAACGTCCGTCATGGACAACAACAGAATGTAACGTCTGCCATGGACAACAATAGAATGTAACGTCTGTCATGGACAACAATAGAATGTAACGTCTGCCATGGACAACAATAGAATGTAACGTCTGTCATGGACAACAATAGAATGTAACGTCTGCCATGGACAACAATAGAATGCAATGTCTGCCATGGACAACAATAGAATGCAACGTCCGTCATGGACAACAACAGAATGTAACGTCTGCCATGGACAACAATAGAATGTAACGTCCTTCATGGACAACAATAGAATGTAACGTCTGCCATGGACAACAATAGAATGTAACGTCTGTCATGGACAACAATAGAATGTAACGTCTGC
This sequence comes from Archivesica marissinica, assembly GCA_014843695.1. Taxonomy (NCBI): domain Eukaryota; kingdom Metazoa; phylum Mollusca; class Bivalvia; order Venerida; family Vesicomyidae; genus Archivesica; species Archivesica marissinica. Next base: position 959,471 of record JABXNX010000022.1, on the reverse strand, counting down.
CATGGACAACAATAGAATGCAACGTCTGCCATGGACAACAATAGAATGTAACATCCGTCATGGACAACAACAGAATGTAACGTCCGTCATGGACAACAATAGAATGTAACGTCTGTCATGGACAACAATAGAATGTAACGTCCGTCATGGACAACAATAGAATGTAACGTCTGTCATGGACAACAATAGAATGTAACGTCTGTCATGGACAACAACAGAATGTAACGTCCGTCATGGACAACAATAGAATGTAACATCTGTCATGGACAACAATAGAATGTAACGTCCGTCATGGACAACAATAGAATGTGACGTCTGTCATGGACAACAATAGAATGTAAAAACAACAAACCATATGGACAGCATGTACCACCAGTCTACTCTCCCCCAGCTACATGTACCACCAGTCTACTCTCCCCCAGCTACATGTACCACCAGTCTCAGCATGTACCACCAGTCTACTCTCCCCCAGCTACATGTACCACCAGTCTACTCTCCCCCAGCTACATGTACCACCAGTCTACTCTCCCCCCAGCTACATGTACCACCAGTCTACTCTCCCCCCAGCTACATGTACCACCAGTCTACTCTCCCCCAGCTACATGTACCACCAGTCTACTCTCCCCCCAGCTACATGTACCACCAGTCTACTCTCAGCATGTACCACCAGTCTACTCTCCCCCCAGCTACATGTACCACCAGTCTACTCTCCCCCAGCTACATGTACCACCAGTCTACTCTCCCCCAGCTACATGTACCACCAGTCTACTCTCCCCCAGCTACATGTACCACCAGTCTACTCTCCCCCAGCTACATGTACCACCAGTCTACTCTCCCCCAGCTACATGTACCACCAGTCTACTCTCCCCCCAGCTACATGTACCACCAGTCTACTCTACCCCAGCTACATGTACCACCAGTCTACTCTCCCCCCAGCTACATGTACCACCAGTCTACTCTCCCCCAGCTACATGTACCACCAGTCTACTCTCCCCCCAGCTACATGTACCACCAGTCTACTCTACCCCCAGCTACATGTACCACCAGTCTACTCTCCCCCCAGCTACATGTACCACCAGTCTACTCTACCCCCAGCTACATGTACCACCAGTCTACTCTCCCCCCAGCTACAATATAATGAACTATTGTCTCACCTGAATGAGTGTTCTGGACACCAACAGTAGAGGCACCCTGAAGTCTGCAGTCAGGATCTGCCTTCTTGTGGAATTCAGATTGTAGATTAGGATGCAAATATTGCATAGTACATGTTGATTCTCTTGAATTAGTATTGTAGAATGTATTATAGATCTATAAATACATAAATTTATACATTAATCAATGTATGCATGTAGTATTTTGGCCGATTGTTTTGGCATCATTTTAAATATTGCTAGTATAGCAAACAGAGATACTCAGATCTTTTTGACTTTCCGCAAGCAAAATCTATGCTTAACTCGTTGCATGCTCGGTAAAATAAAGGCTATAAAATAGTTAAGTATTACAAGAACAGGAACACATAAAATCAAACCAGGGTTTTAGGCAAACATTCAAAGCCGTTTAATTCTCAACTGAACATACATTTGTTTCCCACATTATGTAAAGAAAGCTCAAAGAGTTTTCAAAAACAATGGTGGTAATTGGGTTTTCTTTGCAGTGTAAACCGGAGCAATCTATCATTTACTAAAAAATGTATTTATGATGAAATCCTAGGGTGGAGTTGGTTGGTTAGCAGATGGTATTAATGCAAGTTGGTTGATTAGCAGATGGTATTATTGCAAGTTGGTTGGTTAGCAGATGGTATAAATGCAAGTTGGTTGGTAACAGATGGTATTAATGCAAGTTGGTTGGTTAGCAGATGGTATTAATGCAAGTTGGCTGGTTAGCAGATGGTATTAATGCAAGTTGGTTGGTTAGCAGATGGTATAAATGCAAGTTGGTTGGTAACAGATGGTATTAATGCAAGTTGGTTGGTTAGCAGATGGTATTAATGCAAGTTGGTTGGTTAGCAGATGGTATTAATGCAAGTTGGTTGGTTAGCAGATGGTATAAATGCAAGTTGGTTGGCAACAGATGGTTTTAATGCAAGTTGGTTGGTTAGCAGATGGTATTAATGCAAGTTGGTTGATTAGCAGATGGTATTATTGCAAGTTGGTTGGTTAGCAGATGGTATAAATGCAAGTTGGTTGGTAACAGATGGTATTAATGCAAGTTGGTTGGTTAGCAGATGGTATTAATGCAAGTTGGCTGGTTAGCAGATGGTATTAATGCAAGTTGGTTGGTTAGCAGATGGTATAAATGCAAGTTGGTTGGTAACAGATGGTATTAATGCAAGTTGGTTGGTTAGCAGATGGTATTAATGCAAGTTGGTTGGTTAGCAGATGGTATTAATGCAAGTTGGTTGGTTAGCAGATGGTATAAATGCAAGTTGGTTGGTAACATATGGTATTAATGCAAGTTGGTTGGTAACAGATGGTATTAATGCAAGTTGGTTGGTTAGCAGATGGTATTAATGCAAGTTGGTTGGTAACAGATGGTATTAATGCAAGTTGGTTGGTAACAGATGGTATTAATGCAAGTTGGTTGGTAACAGATGGTATTAATGCAAGTTGGTTGGTAACAGATGGTATTAATGCAAGTTTTCCAGGGTGGAGTTTGTTGGTAACAGATGGTATTAATGCAAGTTGGTTGGTAACAGATGGTATTAATGCAAGTTTTCCAGGGTGGAGGTGGTTGGTAGCAGATGGTATTAATGCAAGTTGGTTAGTAACAGATGGTATTAATGCAAGTTTTCCAGGGTGGAGTTTGTTGGTAGCAGATGGTATTAATGCAAGTTGGTTGGTAACAGATGGTATTAATGCAAATTTTCCATGGTGGAGTTTGTTGGTAGCAGATGGTATTAATGCAAGTTGGTTGGTATTAATGCAAATTTTCCATGGTGGAGTTTGTTGGTAGCAGATGGTATTAATGCAAGTTGGTTGGTATTAATGCAAATTTTCCAGGGTGGAGGTGGTTGGTAGCAGTTGGTATTAATGCAAGTTTTCCAGGGTGGAGTTGGTTGGTAGCAGATGGTATTAATGCAAGTTTTCCATGGTGGAATTGGTTGGTAACAGATGGTATTAATGCAAGTTTTCCGATATTGTAATTTGATGTCATAGATAGAAGAAGTAAAGCTGATTGAATACCATTTGATACGTTACCTTAGTAACCATTCTGACACAACAATGAGGCAGGGTTTGGATGGTTGATTGACAACTATACAGTAAAACCCCTAAATTAAATACCACAACCTACAGGTCTTCAAAAAAGTGGTCTTATTAACAGGGTGGTGTGGTCTAATTAATGAGCTCACTGCCATATTACAGGAAGCATTATTTATATAATATCCTCCATAATATGAACATTAATGTACATACAACTAAAAGAAATACAATATGCTATATTTAGCAGGAATAACTTGCTTTTAAACTGCAGAGAAAGATATTCCATAATTTAAGCGGAATAAATGATAAACATTGATTTAAAAAGTTATATATTATATTTATTGTCTTTCCCCATTGATTGGTAGTGCCTATTTCATATTATATTTATTGTCTTTCCCCATTGATTGGTAGTGCCTATTTCATAATATATTTATTGTCTTTCCCCATTGATTGGTAGTGCCTATTTCATATTATATTTATTGTCTTTCCCCATTGATTGGTAGTGCCTATTTCATATTACATTTATTGTCTTTCCCCATTGATTGGTAGTGCCTATTTCATATTATATTTATTGTCTTTCCCCATTGATTGGTAGTGCCTATTTCATATTACATTTATTGTCTTTCCCCATTGATTGGTAGTGCCTATTTCATATATATTTATTGTCTTTCCCCATTGATTGGTAGTGCCTATTTCATATTATATTTATTGTCTTTCCCCATTGATTGGTAGTGCCTATTTCATATTATATTTATTGTCTTTCCCCATTGATTGGTACATTGTAGTGCCTATTTCATATTACATTTATTGTCTTTCCCCATTGATTGGTAGTGCCTATTTCATATTATATTTATTGTCTTTCCCCATTGATTGGTAGTGCCTATTTCATATTATATTTATTGTCTTTCCCCATTGATTGGTACAATTTGGTAGTGCCTATTTCATAATATATTTATTGTCTTTCCCCATTGATTGGTAGTGCCTATTTCATATTATATTTATTGTCTTTCCCCATTGATTGGTAGTGCCTATTTCATATTACATTTATTGTCTTTCCCCATTGATTGGTAGTGCCTATTTCATATTATATTTATTGTCTTTCCCCATTGATTGGTAGTGCCTATTTCATATTATATTTATTGTCTTTCCCCATTGATTGGTAGTGCCTATTTCATATTACATTTATTGTCTTTCCCCATTGATTGGTAGTGCCTATTTCATATTACATTTATTGTCTTTCCCCATTGATTGGTAGTGCCTATTTCATATTACATTTATTGTCTTTCCCCATTGATTGGTAGTGCCTATTTCATATTACATTTATTGTCTTTCCCCATTGATTGGTAGTGCCTATTTCATATTACATTTATTGTCTTTCCCCATTGATTGGTAGTGCCTATTTCATATTACATTTATTGTCTTTCCCCATTGATTGGTAGTGCCTATTTCATATTACATTTATTGTCTTTCCCCATTGATTGGTAGTGCCTATTTCATATTACATTTATTGTCTTTCCCCATTGATTGGTAGTGCCTATTTCATATTACATTTATTGTCTTTCCCCATTGATTGGTAGTGCCTATTTCATATTACATTTATTGTCTTTCCCCATTGATTGGTAGTGCCTATTTCATATTACATTTATTGTCTTTCCCCATTGATTGGTAGTGCCTATTTCATATTACATTTATTGTCTTTCCCCATTGATTGGTAGTGCCTATTTCATATTATAGTTATTGTCTTTCCCCATTGATTGGTAGGGCCTGTTACTCTACTATGGAGTATGGACACAGACAAACCATACTACCTGGGTAAATACCAGTACTCCTACCTACGTAACCCACCGACAACTTTATATTTTATATAACATCAGTTATCGCATGTAAGCGATAGGGAGCACACTCAGTCATGGCGATAGCGGTAAAAGGACAATTTGTCTAAGGATGCTCGTGTACATTCCTGCTGAATGGATAACCTATAGGCTGACTCCTGCATTTATACTTCTCCTCAAGTGCCCTGCTCAATGACACCATATACGTGCCCTGACCGAGTATCTCACCATTGGACCAGAGACGCCACTTAATAAATAGTATTTAACTCGATTGTTTTACAAGGAATTTTTTTTCAAGCGTTTGATTTTTGCTTTGTGAACGCAAATTTGTTAATTTAAATGTAACATGTTTACAGGGTAAACTAATGCTTATTTCACTATAATTCATATACATTTACACAAAAACACTAATGTATTTGTTAATTCTCAACAGTATTAATATATATTTTATGATTATTGACTCAAATATTCAAGGGCTGTATTATGACAGTATGAAATTTAAGTGCTGTATATTTTAGCACATGAATGGACTGGCAAAAGCCCTGGATAATTCTCCATTTAGTCATTAAAGTTACTCATTTATTTGATACAGAAATTCACAATGATATTTCAAGCAATATATATTATAAAACTTAAATAAAATGTAAATGCTTATATCCTGGAAGGAAACAATATGAAACAAAATAAAATGTAAGTGCTTACCTATCATGTATGTCAATAGAAACTAAGACGTCAACGCCAATGGATATAACGTCATGGGCGGAAATGGACGTCATCAGGAGAAACTGACATATAAACATCATAGACGTTTTGGATACCTGTATCACAAATACTGATCACATCATTGTCCCCACGATTTCGAACATAATCTAGGAAGAAGTCGTCTTGATTGGTACTATTGCTATTAAGTATTTCATCTTTCCGCCATTTCAACTTTCAATAGTTTCATATCGTCCATATCGTCTGCATTCAGAAGTTTTACAATACCATGTCCGTGTTTTATTAGCTACCTATATAATGTTACACTTAATTAGTGTGTAAATATTTGCAACGTACAAGTTGTTCCTTTGATTACCAACGATATTCAATCTCTAGATTGAAATACTCAAATAGGCTGTTATCCTGGGTATACCGGTAACCGGTGACATAAGCAATAGCCTGTGTATTTTTGTTCCAAAACGAGGCTGTGCAAATAATGTTCACTCTCAATTAAGCATAATCATATTTATTTTATTGTATGCAATATTAGTTAGTAGGAAATAAATCATAATTAAATCAAAAACAAAGTGAAAGCAACAGCACATGCCTCCATCTTTTATTTACGCGGTGATACCAATAACCGGTGACGATGTAAATTTCACCTCACAAGTTTATACCAGTAGCAATAAATGCCATATAAGGCAATCACGTGATGTCACATGAGTAGCGGGCACCTTACAAATGTCAAATGCAGCCGATAGATAACAAATCCATTGAAATTCACCTAAATATTGACAACATGAACACAAACTTACGAGTGTAAGAGGAAAAAACAAGTTTTGAATAAATTACGGTAAATTTACCCATAGAAATGACATTTCAGCTAGTTTTTGCTATGGACAGTTGCAGAAAGCTGACGGAAATTGTCAATAGTATGCACAAAATGAACATGTGCGCTTCATTTGGATTTATTCTAATATCACCGCTTATTAGTATTCACCGATATTACGGTCATTGGGGATAATATTTGCTAAAAATTCGATTCCAACAAACACGTTCATTTTATTTATTGGAGTTGCTTCCCTTGAAATATTCAGTGCGGAACTGTTTTGTTTACATCATGGCGAACAACAGAGGTGAAACTTTGGAAGAGCAGTTGGAAAGTATTAAAATGCAGGCCCACGAGAGTTCTTCGTCCAAGCACCACATCATAGAACTAGACCATGACACATTTACGAGACCTGGTGCTCAGTTATCTGACAAACAAGCTTTCACAAACAAGAAAGGTCAATCAATTACTGGCTATCCGGTTATTGTTGATTTTCGAAGACTGTTGCAGTTATGTGTAGGGCACTCACAGTCTGCTCTGAAAGACAATGGAATTATACACGGGGTAGCTATCAAATTGTTATTTATTAACATACATTATTGCATCTATCATTCTATGTCAATCTCTGTGATATTTCAGAATAACCAATTCTTGTCAAAACCTGAATCTAGTCTGCATGCATGACAGCATCCCATAATTAGGGTTATCTATTATTTATAGCGAGTAATAGTTCCACAGATGAAATAGATGGACTCAATTTTCACAGTTTTATCATCTATTGCATTACACTTCAGGGGCTGACAAATGTTTTCAGAGTCACTCATCTTAAAATTCTTCATTCAGAAATGATGTCTGTTTCACGTTGCCTCTTCTCTCTTTTCTGTTTCATTTTGAAGGCACATGTAGACTAGTCCTATATATAAGACCTCTACATAAATTTTTCTTTTGTTATTTCGAGGTCTTATCGTTAAAGCTCATTTACGCATAGCACTTTCCGCCCTGATCCGTTGGCGGGATTTCTGACCAATAGTTTGAATCTTTTCGGACAACGGTTATAAATGTGTGCATTGTGTTAAGAATAATCATAAATATAGATATTAAGAATTTTAAAATATATAGTCTTACAGTTTTGCATATCATTTAGCTGTTTGAAGTCAACAGGTGAGATTCTCCAACTTTTTCTGTGCAGTCTTCCCAAAAGAAATCCACAATATATGTCGGTCATTTTTAAGTAAAGTATTGGCAGCGCTCATGCTCCGTTCTATAGTACACATACATTGTATTTCCTATCAGATTTCAAACCATGACTTGCTGCATGCTGTTGTTGGACTGTATGATGTGTCACTGTCAGAGATGACCCCCGATGTGCTCTATGCTACTGTCTGTGAAAAATGGGCCAGGACAATAGTGCTGGTGAGAGACTTGCAAGGTACAACTTTCTTCAGTCTTTGTTATTACAGGCTATATGTTTGGTGCAGTCTCGTGTTCATAGGGCATTTATCATGTGAGATGACGTTTACTATGCAGGAAATTACAAAAGAACATACCATACTGTATCAGACATTCCTGGCAGTCTGTAGTTACATGTAGATACCTGTAGATAGATCAGTTACATGTAGATACTGGTAGATAGATCAGATACATGTAGATACCTGTAGATAGATCAGATACATGTAGATACCGGTAGATAGATCAGATACATGTAGATACCGTAGATAGATCAGATACATGTAGATACCGGTAGATAGATCAGTTACATGTAGATACCGGTAGATAGATCAGATACATGTAGATACCGGTAGATAGATCAGTTACATGTAGATACCTGTAGATAGATCAGATACATGTAGATACCTGTAGATAGATCAGATACATGTAGATACCGGTAGATAGATCAGATACATGTAGATACCTGTAGATAGATCAGATACATGTAGATACCGGTAGATAGATCAGATACATGTAGATACCGGTAGATAGATCAGATACATGTAGATACCTGTAGATAGATCAGATACATGTAGATACCGGTAGATAGATCAGATACATGTAGATACCGGTAGATAGATCAGATACATGTAGATACCTGTAGATAGATCAGATACATGTAGATACCGGTAGATAGATCAGATACATGTAGATACCGGTAGATAGATCAGATACATGTAGATACCTGTAGATAGATCAGATACATGTAGATACCGGTAGATAGATCAGATACATGTAGATACCGGTAGATAGATCAGATACATGTAGATACCTGTAGATAGATCAGATACATGTAGATACCGGTAGATAGATCAGATACATGTAGATACCGGTAGATAGATCAGATACATGTAGATACCTGTAGATAGATCAGATACATGTAGATACCGGTAGATAGATCAGATACATGTAGATACCGGTAGATAGATCAGTTACATGTAGATACCGGTATATAGATCAGTTACATGTAGATACCGGTAGATAGATCAGATACATGTAGATACCGGTAGATAGATCAGTTACATGTAGATACCGGTAGATAGATCAGTTACATGTAGATACCTGTAGATAGATCAGTTACATGTAGATACCGGTAGATAGATCAGATACATGTAGATACCGGTAGATAGATCAGATACATGTAGATACCGGTAGATAGATCAGTTACATGTAGATACCTGTAGATAGATCAGTTACATGTAGATACCGGTAGATAGATCAGATACATGTAGATACCGGTAGATAGATCAGTTACATGTAGATACTGGTAGATAGATCAGTTACAGTATATCATGCACCAGTCCATGTCATTTACTTGGTGTTGAATGGGTTAAGCCAGTTTTGAATTTCATGAGTTGTGTTTTAATAGTGGTAAAAACCACCTGCTGTATTGATTCCTTTGAAAGTTCCGACAACCATTACTAAGCAATACATGTAATATATTTAACAGAGTCAATAAGTGATTTAGAGGAAAGAAGAAAAAAGGAACCTGCGGAAGAGAAGGAGGACATAGAAGATGATGATGGAGAGAAGGGGAGTGTGAAGGGAAGTGAACTGTCGGCCGATGAAGATGTATATGAAGAGGATGAGGAACAGCTAAGCAAGTTTGCCGAAGTGTTCAGCGATACAGACTCCGAGGCCGGGGAGGAGGAAGAAGAGTTAGACAAATTAATACAATTATTTTCCTTATGCCACCCACACACCTTCATACAAAATAGCTAAACATTATAAAACTTGCTACATCATGTCTTATGGTTATATGATCAACTTCAATTGCTGTCAGTCGCCAATGCCGCCAATTGTGAGAAGTCTCTCAAAGCACTTACGATTAGCATATGAACGAGATAAAAGGTCAAAGTAACGCTTGTATAACACACAGCTGTGAGTCTGACCCATGTATAACACACATCTATATGTTTTAGCTATACACATTGAGGTCAATAATATAATATATGTGTTTTAGCTATACACATTCAGGCCAAGCATATAATATATGTGTTTTAGCTATACACATTGAGGCCAATCATATAATATATGTGTTTTAGCTATACACATTGAGGTCAATCATATAATATATGTATTTCAGCTATACACATCGAGGCCAATCATATAATATATGTGTTTTAGCTATACACATCGAGGTCAATCATATAATATATGTGTTTTAGCTATGCCCTTTGAGGCCAAGCATATAATATATGTGTTTTAGCTATACCCATTGAGGCCAGACATATAATATATGTGTTTTAGCTATACCCATTGAGGCCAAGCATATAATATATGTGTTTTAGCTATACCCATTGAGGCCAAGCATATAATATATGTGTTTTAGCTATGTCCATTGAGGCCAATCATATAATATATGTGTTTTAGCTATGCCCATTGAGGCCAAGCATATAATATATGTGATTTAGCTATACCCATTGAGGCCAAACATATAATATATGTGTTTTGGCTATACCCATTGAGGCCAATCATATAATATATGTGTTTTAGCTATACCCATTGAGGCCAAGCATATAATATCTGTGTTTTAGCTATACGCATTGAGGTCAATCATATAATATATGTGTTTTAGCTATACGCATTGAGGTCAATCATATAATATATGTGTTTTAGCTATGCCCATTGAGGCCAAGCATATAATATATGTGTTTTAGCTATACCCATTGAGGCCAAGCATATAATATATGTGTTTTAGCTATACATTTAACTTTTCAATTGTCTTCCAGTGATGGAGAAGAGGATTTTTCCAAGGGCATTAACTCATTCATTACAAGTGTAACTGATCGTCGCAAGCTGCGTAAATCTGGCGACGGCCCAATCTCAGAAGATATGATTGGCATAGAAAACAGAATCATAGGCTGTGTAACATTCGAAAAAAAATATGTGTAAGTTTTTCTACATGTATAATTGTGGAACTTGATAAATTGCATAATTAAGGGGGAATAAGTATATTGTAATTGCAGGACTTTGTAAAAGCATAATTAAGGGGGCATAAGTATATTGTAATTGCGGGACTTTGTAAATTGCATAATTAAGGGGGAATAAGTATATTGTAATTGCAGGACTTTGTAAATTGCATAATTAAGGGAACATAAGTATATTGTAATTGCAGGACTTTGTAAAAGGCATAATTAAGGGGGCATAAGTATATTGTAATTGCGGGACTTTGTAAATTGCATAATTAAGGGGGCATAAGTATATTGTAATTGCAGGACTTTGTAAATTGCATAATTAATGGAACATAAGTATATTGTAATTGCAGGACTTGGTAAATTGAATACTTATAAATAAAGCTTTTGTCTTTGTTAGCTCACCTGAGCAAAGTTCATGTGAGCTATTGTTACCGCAATGTGTATGTCCGTCTGTCAGTGAACATTTTCAAATGTTTTCTTCTCAGTAAGTATTGGGTCTTTATTCACCATTTATTGTCATGGTGGAGGATTACAAAATTGTTAAAATGACGTCTATGCATAATCCTAGATGTCCGCCATCTAAACAAAGCACAAATTCTTAATAAATCTTCTTACGAACCACAAGCCGGAATTTGACGAATTTTGGTAGGAATGATCGATGTACAATGCTCTTTCAAATTTGTTCAAATGGGGACCTCAGGATAAAAATATGGGAGTTAAATTTCATTTTTGAGCCAATATGGTCACGTATGATCACTATGATGCAATTGTTGTCAAAATCAGATGATTTTATCATCCAAGATGGCCGCCGAAAGGTCAAAAGATTGTTCTTTTATTATAGATTTCAAAATTCTTCTTCACCCAAGCCGCTTGGGCCAATTCTAGCAGAATTTCACAGTTATGGTCCTTGGGTGAAGCCTTTTCAGATATGTTAATGACGAGGTTGTCATGAATAAAAGATCGCCGTCCAAAAATAACACAAATTCACAAACATCTTCTCATGAACCACCTGTCGGATGTTGGCACTCTCAAAGTTGTTAAAATGGTGACCCTGAGGTAGAAAATGGAGCAAGGTGAGCAATACAGGGATCATCTAAAGCACTAATATTTAAGTACTTAACCATTTTCATAACTTAATTTCTATCAGCCCTTTAATGCTTGTTTAAGTATTATTTAACTTCTGTTTTTCTTGTATGTGATGTTTTCTCAGACCAGGAAGAGTTAAAAGGTTGGCGATTGATTTGTTTTACCCGTAATGCTGAAATGTATTGGTTTCTCAAGCAGTTTATTGGGTGTTTAAACAAACCCCACCCCCACTCCAATGCTCTTGTTTTTTGTGATTTGTAATAAGCGCGAGAAATACTTATCTCTTTGCACACTAACGGTAAACAAATCATAGCAACACAATTCTAATGAAATTCCATGACATATTTCCAGACTTTGCAGGTACAAATAGGAAAAACACATTAATGATTTGTCGTCTGCAACAATTATTTATTTTACCCAGTATGCAAAATATTGCAAATCCATTATTTCATCTACTCTCTCCCTCATGGCAATGAATTCCATCTAGAATAAAGTTTCGAGGGTGATTGTGTTGTATTAACTTGTTTCGCAATCAAGCTAATATATATTGGAATAAAGTAAAGTAATTGCACCTTGAATGAAAACATCAGATCACAACTTCGTCTTGTTGTGAAATGTACATACATGTACACAAAAGCAATTCCTTTTTCTGGTCGGAAAATAAACTTATAGCGGAGAAACAAACATATTTTAGCCTTAATTAGATGTGAAACTTCTGTGTGCCTGAAATATTAATTGGAATTACATTTGTATATTGAAATATTTGTGACACTACAAGTCAACACGGAGCACTGGGTAACTCAGAGGACTTGGTAACTCGGAGCACTGGGTAACTGTGAGCACTGGGTAACTCAGAACACTGGCTAACTCAGAGGACTTGGTAACTCGGAGCACTTGGTAACTGGGAGCACTGGGTAACTCGGAGCACTGGCTAACTCGGAGCACTGGCTAACTCGGAGCACTGGCTAACTCAGAGGACTTGGTAACTCGGAGCACTGGGTAACTGTGAGCACTGGGTAACTCGGAACACTGGGTAACTCAGAGGACTTGATAATTCGGAGCACTGGGTAACTCGGAGCACTGGGTAACTCGGAGCACTGGGTAACTCGGAGCACTGGGTAGCATGGAGCACTGGGTAACTCGGAGCACTGGGTAACTCGGAACACTGGGTAACACGGAACACTTGGTAACTCGGAGCACTTGGTAACTTGGAGCTACTCAAGAATAATGTTATTTGTAATGTTAACAACCAGTGTCGGTATGGCAACACATGTCTTTATACAAGATCGAAATAAAATTGCACATTCTGACATAAATCGTCTATATTTAGTTGTAGGTTAATATCTACATTTTGCCAATTTCAACATCTATATTTAGCTACATTCAGACTGTATTAACAGAGGCAATCAAATTCCACATACGTCCGCCTCCGTGGTCGAGTGGTTAAGGTCGCTGACTTGTATACCACTGTAACCTATCATCACTGATGGTCACTGGTTCGAGCCCCGCTCAGGCTGTGTCTCATTTATATGAAAAAGTTGGCAGTTTCTGACAAGTACTGGTTAACCGCTGGAGCCTGCCCAGGAAAGGTGTTGTTAAGTAAACTGCCCGCCGGCGTTATAGCCCGAAATGGTGCTGATGCAGGCGTAAAACCCGAAATATAACATATAACAGATTCCACATTCTAATGTCTTACAGTTTATTAAACCTGGAAAGAACACATTCAAACCTGTGTTAAGCAGCCAGTTCCGGGAATTAAGAGATAGTGACTGCTTAGCACAGGTTGCTACTTGACTAAGATCAAATGACAACAATCTGAAAACTGGCTGCTTAATGCAGGTTGACTACTTAATAGAGGTGACCACTGATACAGGTTTGACTAATTCAGTAATACAGTGATTCTCCAACTATTTAAATCCACATCACCTCTTCTCTCTCCTGAGAGACGGATCCGTAGTCCAGTGGTAACACGCTGGACTGGTTGTCCAGGGATCGCAGGTTCGATCCTCCGTCTGACCCTAATAAAATTAACAGGCTTTCAGATGGGACTTTAAACCGAGGTCTCATGTCGGTGCTTTACACCGTGCACGTAAAAGAACCAGAAGAGACTCTGGAATGGGTCTCTGTCTGTATCATTGCACTATCCTCCAAAATTCGAAAATGACTAATCTCTTCAGGAGGCATCGCTCATATGGTATTGGTAGCTGTTAATGTAATGTTGTAAAATTAACTTAATTAGCAATCAATCTGAAAGAGCTAAAAGAAATGTCTACATGTATATAGTAGATTGTATGATTGCTAAACATCTCCTGACCAATATCAACTAAAGTTCTGTTGCTAGCTGGTAAAGCTTATTTTGGCATATTTGAGCTTTTTGCTACCTTTTCCATGATAAAATTGTGATATCACATGTTCGTTTACATTTAGCTGTATATAAAAATAAATTTAGTTCTACTTTCGTTTCACTTGAGGGGTCACATTTATAGTTTACTTGCTTACAGACACAGAGGATTTACAATGTGTTTTGTTGCTATTATGCAACTTTGCATTTCAATGAGAGACATCTGTAATTTTCTATTACTTCCCTTGGCAGATAAAGTCTGATTAATTCCAAAATGTGAATAGGTCCTTTTAGTTAGAATCCTTTGTTTGTACTGTTGTGCTCTAACCAGATGTTGCGGTATGATAAGTGGGATTTTATCAAAAACATGTTAATTAAGTGATAACAATATTTTACAAATAAGTACCCATTGCATACACTGTGGGAGATCTGTTGAGATATAGTAATATAATAATTATAATAAGCGATAGTGGGATAACATTGCTAGCATGATGTGCAAAGAAACAATGATAAAAACAGAGGAAAACACTTAATAGGATCTATCTACTTTTAGGGAGTATTCAGGGGACGTAACTGACCGATGTCTCTCGTTGATTCAGTCTAGAACCTTCTAACATGATCTTCTGTCTGTTTATATGGCATTGAATGGGCAAAAAGATACCTCGAATATGTCCTTGTATCTTGTATTAAAAATAAGGATGGCAACGAATAGCGATTTTACCATTC
Organism: Archivesica marissinica; assembly: GCA_014843695.1. Classification (NCBI taxonomy): domain Eukaryota; kingdom Metazoa; phylum Mollusca; class Bivalvia; order Venerida; family Vesicomyidae; genus Archivesica; species Archivesica marissinica. The sequence continues at coordinate 944,352 of JABXNX010000022.1, read as the reverse complement.
GAATATTCGGTTGGGAAGGTATTCGAATATTCAATATAATTCTATCTAAAACTCAAAATCATTCAAATTGGCATTTTTGAGGACAATATAATAAAATTTGTACTTTAAATAGTACATTTTGGTAATATTGAGCAGCTAATTAAAAATGTATGATACATAGGAGTGGTTATTGCAAAGTGTCTTAATATTTCAAAGGAAATTTCTCGTCTAAGCAGTTTTGACATCATAATTAAACACCACCTGCCTTAGCACCTACTGTAATTATCCGATTACATTGTCGAGTGTCAATTAACATGGTTTATTCACACATCCTGGGGCAATTTCTTTTGTATTTGAATGTTTTATGATGAAACAGAAAACAACGTATCTGACAGTTTATTTCATATTTGCAAATTATATAATATATTTTCCGAATATTTGAGTACTGGAATATTATTCGGATATTCGTAAGTCCGAGCGAATATTCGTTGCCATCCCTAATTAAAAATAAAAAATCATGATTTTAATCCGGAGGTAGCCTTTACCTGTTTGATGCCATTACGTTTAGAATTAATTCAAGAACTTTTTAGCATGATCCCAATTTCTGATTTTCAACATCGTTATTGCTTGCAATTCCATTCTATTAACACACTGTATCCATGACAACCGATAACTTCCTTCTCCCAGGTTTATAATACTTATACTGTAGGTTGAAGTACTCCCAGGTTTATAATACATATACTGTAGGTTGGAGTACTCCCAGGTTTATGATACATATACTGTAGATTGGAGTACTCCCAGGTTTATAATACATATACTGTAGATTGGACAACTCCCAGGTTTATAATACCTATACTGTAGATTGGAGTACTCCCAGGTTTATAATACCTATACTGTAGATTGGAGTACTACCAGGTTTATAATACCTATACTGTAGATTGGAGTACTCCCAGGTTTATAATACATATACTGTAGACGGGAGTACTCCCAGGTTTATAATACATATACTGTAGATTGGACAACTCCCAGGTTTATAATACCTATACTGTAGATTGGAGTACTCCCAGGTTTATAATACATATACTGTAGATTGGACAACTCCCAGGTTTATAATACCTATACTGTAGATTGGACAACTCCCAGGTTTATAATACATATACTGTAGATTGGAGTACTCCCAGGTTTATAATACCTATACTGTAGGTTGGAGTACTCCCAGGTTTATAATACCTATACTGTAGATTGGAGTACTCCCAGGTTTATAATACATATACTGTAGATTGGACAACTCCCAGGTTTATAATACATATACTGTAGATTGGACAACTCCCAGGTTTATAATACATATACTGTAGATTGGACAACTCCCAGGTTTATAATACCTATACTGTAGATTGGAGTACTCCCAGGTTTATAATACATATACTGTAGATTGGAGTACTCCCAGGTTTATAATACCTATACTGTAGATTGGAGTACTCCCAGGTTTATAATACCTATACTGTAGATTGGAGTACTCCCAGGTTTATAATACATATACTGTAGGTTGGAGTACTCCCAGGTTTATAATACATATACTGTAGATTGGAGTACTCCCAGGTTTATAATACCTATACTGTAGATTGGAGTACTCCCAGGTTTATAATACATATACTGTAAATTGGAGTACTCCCAGGTTTATAATACATATACTGTAGATTGGAGTACTCCCAGGTTTATAATACCTATACTGTAGGTTGGAGTACTCCCAGGTTTATAATACATATACTGTAGATTGGACAACTCCCAGGTTTATAATACATATACTGTAGATTAGATTACTAAGCGTGTGTTCTCCACAAGATCCTGAACATGCGACCATCTTCAGTAAATTATTAGCTTACCTTAGCGAAAGACTTGATGTGGAGCATTTTCAACAATAAACGAAGCCTTCAGAATATTCATATTCATGTGTGTGGAAAAAACGATTTATTGATTTATATTAGGGATGGCAACGATTGGTGATTGTGATATTCGAATATTCGGATGATCTTTCGAACGAATATTCGCAAATTTCTCCAACTTTCGATTTCCACTACAGTTAGTACCTGTAAAACAAATGCTTCCCAGTTTGTGTCCCGTCAAATAGACTGCATTAATCAATTAGTGACCCCTGTAAGGTGTGAACAACATGCCATCACCCTCCTTTGTTATTTGGAGCCAAATCGCGATGACATTTCGCACCTTCGTGCACGCATTGGGTTATTCTTTGTTTTCGAAACTTAATTGATTGAAATTTAAACAAACATATATATCCTTTTAAGTTATGATTTAACTGCAATTGATTAAAATTTGATTTGAATTTATTTTTTTAATATTCGAATATGGTTTTAATATTCGAATATTCGGACGTTCGAACGAATATTCGAACATTCGTTGCCATCCCTAATTTATATATAACGGGTTAATCAGTACATATTAACCATAATGCATTGCAAAGTGTGAGAGTAATTTCCCTCATTGTTTCAGCAAACATAGAGACAGAGTAATACACCTTACGTTGGTCAGTGTACGCAAGCGGTGCCGGAACTATGGTATAGGCAAATTCCTACTCTCGGTACGTGGTTATCTATATTAACTCTTTCACCACCAATGTCGCATAAAAGCGACTGCAAAAAGCAGAGAACCCAATCAAACAGAACAGAACGTGCCGCCTGATCAGGTTGTATGCTGATTGCTCTTCAGACAGTGGAACTGAAGCACCTGTCGGAATAGCAAACAACATAGATCCTGATCAGACACGGCGTTATGCCACGTCTGATCTGGATCTATGTTGTTTGCACATGCTCTGAATTTAAAAGACTTCATAATGGTTTAAAACGTATAAATTATAAACCTAAATGTAGACTGGTGGCCCTAGTTCTCGATGTACCAAGACATTAATCAACATTAGCTCATTCACCAATACTTACATGTCCAAAATATTTTGTCCTCTTTTAACCCTTTCCTTCATAGAGATTTAGGTTAATATACAATTATATCTTCATACAAGCGACAGCCATTTAGCTATCATGCAATGGACAGGTAGTCGCCATATCTATCCCACCTCCATAGATATTACTGGGAATACATAGAGGTTTAGGTTAATATACTATTATATCTCCATACAAACAACAGCCATTTAGCTATCATGCATTGGATAAGTAGTCGCCATATCTATCCCACCTCCATATATATTACTGGGACTACATGAGATTTAGGTTAATATAATATTTTATCTACATACAAACGACAGCCATTTAGCCATCATGCATTGGATAAGTAGTCGCCATATCTATCCCACCTCCATAGATATTACTGGGACTTCATAGAGATTTAGGTTAATATACTATTATATCTCCATACAAACGACAGCTATTTAGCTATCATGCAGTGCATAAGTAGTTGCCATATCTATCCCACCTCCATAGATATTACTGGGACTACATGAGATTCTGGCCTTTATTATGAACATTCGTTTGGCTACTACATTGTCAATATATGTCGTATTGGTAATGGCGTCAAGAGGTGCTTCTATGAGGGAAAGGGTTAAATTACAGTTTTGAGATTTGTAAAAAAAAAATGAAAACAACACCGATTATTTTCCATGTCAAGCCTCGGGAAGACATCCATGTTTACTAACAATATTCATTAATTTGAGGTTCCTCTATTCTCGAGGTATTGCTATGAGGCCCTAAATGGTGTTGCTATAACGGAACATACAACAACAAACAACATTTATATTATAGCTTTGCACTGTTGTTGAACCACTTGTAGAATATTGTGGAAGTCGTGATAGCGCAGTGGATGCACGTTCAAATCAGGTGCGCAAGGTCCGGAGTTCGAGCCCCGCTGGAGCCAATACAATTGTGCCCTTAGGCAAGGCATTTAATTTCCACGTTGCCTCTTCTCTCTCCCCCGTGGCAGTGGATTCCATCAGGAATGAGGTCTCGAGAGTGTTATAAGTGTTATATAAGTTGTAAGAACTTGTTACGCAATCGAGCTAAAATAAATTTGTACAAACTAACCACTTGTATGTAAATAAGTTATGAGCTGTTTGCAATATAGTCATCCCTTTTTGATAAGCACCACAAGTCTTAGATTGGCCTTATAATAGTGTCATGGAGGACCTACATTCTGCTTCATACCATGAACAAGAACTATGAAACTACTGTATTAAGCAGAACTAAAACAAGTATGTGAGATGGTACGATGGTCGCCAGATCGGACAGGTGGGTTTAAAATAGTCCCCCCTAAGCTTGTTACAGACCATAGAATCACTTCCAGAACCTCACCAATATTGAATACGACGGAGTGACTTCCCCTTTAATATTTTGTGCTCTTCAAGTTCATATTTGTTTGTGTTGTTTCACATCAACAGTGATTCATTCATGATTCTGGGTAATCAGACGATATCAAATCATTGGGATAGATTTTATTAATGCACTCGTTTCCGTATCAGTAACGTACTACCATTTTTGATATTTTTACTGGCCTTGTGTTTTACGATAGCGATTACTGTCCAGTAAACATTTGATGACATTCCGACAATTGTATCGTTCATGTGAACAAAGCGATGGCGAAATATCAGTTTACCTCGAGAATTTGGGAACATCGAGAACACGAGAAGCCAGTATATTAACATGTTTGTGAATGTTTCTCAGATTTCTGGTAATGGATGGGGTAGCATGGTGTAAACATGGTGTTTGCTTTTTGTTAGAATGACTGGTCACCATTTTTAGATACGGGAGGGGTGGAGAGGGAGGGGTGCAGTTTGAGAGTTAGTTAAATCAATCGATGTTTTCCTGCTACCAATTTGTAACATCTAGGACTGGTTACAGTGAAAATGATTGAAAGTTTAACGGTTTAATATTAAACTCATGTGTCCAAAATATTCAACATTGCGATCAAAATACATAAAACGCTACAATTACACCTGGCCAACAAAACAAAAATGTGCCAGTCTGATGTCAACAAACTTTTACTTTTTACAATCCTTGCAAATTCATTTACCATGCTAACCTGATAAGAAATGTAACGTTGTAAAAATTGCTGTTATATGCCAATAGCATTGAAATATCCACTGGAATGATATGTTCTTTGTTAAAAATCCATGTCTTTGTATTGAAAATGTTTGTATTTGCTATAAACACATACATACATGTTGTATGCAATAAACTTGTTGAATTGAATTACCCATTGACTTGTGTGTGTTTGTCATCCATCATCTCTCCGTCTCTTCATTTTACAGCAAGTAGTTGCTCCAAAGGTTGTTGGTAATTATGATGCCGTCGTTGTTCACGCTGACAATGAAGCTGTCGAGTTCTTCCAGAGGTTCGGGTTCTCTGACGATATTGTACTAAACAGCAGGTGGAAGTAAGTCTTGTACCATGTATAGGGTGTGATGAAAGATTATTCTTGTTAATTTGCATATATTAACCCATTTCATTCTGGATACTTATATGAAAAAGTTGGCAGTTTCTTACGGAGGTTGGTACACCCAAGTACTGGTTAACCGCTGGAGCCTGCCCAGGAAAGGTGTTGTTAAGTAAACTGCCCGCCGGCGATATAGCCCGAAATGGTGCTGATGCAGGCGTAAAACCTGAAATATAACATAACATAACATTCTGGATACATTTAAAGGCTTTTGCAAACAACATAGATCCAGATCAGCCGCAGCGTAACGCTGCGTGCTGATCAGGATCTATGTTGTTTGCAACATAGCCAAGTGTCCTAGCAAGACCATCTGAATAGCAGACAGCATAGAGCCTGATCAGACGGAACGTTCCGTGGCAGCTGATATAGCTCTATGTTCTTTGCAAATACTGTTAGAACGGTATCCAGAATCAAATGGGTAAATCACTACACACTTGCTCATAATGATGGATATTTGATCATTTTGAGGCACGTGGAGTTGGAGCCAAAGTAGCGTACTGGTCTGATGCAGCAATAACATGTTTGCTTTGGAGCCTCTGGAGTATTGGAGCCTCTGGAGTAATGGACCCTGTGTCTGCCTTGTAACAGAAAGGTTGTGAGTTCGAGCCCAGTCAGAACAATGGTAGTGGTGTCCATAGGCAACGCACTTAAATCCACATTGCCTCTTCTCTCTCTCATAGTGATGGATTCAACCAGGAATGAGGTCTCGAGAGCGATTAATATAATATTTTAATAATATTTTGTGCAATCGAGGCAAAAATTAATTTGTTTATACCAACAGTTATTCTTAACCCTTTCAACACTACAGGCCTCTAAGTAGACTTACAAGAAGTGTAGATCGTGATGAACACTGATACATGAGATCTGCACTTTTTGTCAGTAATAATTATTACTATTTTTAGATAAAATACCCATTTTGATAAATGAACTGGTCCAAAGGTAATTTTCTTAAAAATATCATGCACCAGTCCATGTCAGTTACTTGGGGTTGAATGGGTTAAACTATGAACATGCATATGGCTTTCTGTACTATGATTACTGCTAGTTTTTGATACAATCAAACCTGTGTTAGTGGTCACCTCCATTAAGCAGCCAAGCTGTATTAAGCAGCCAGTTTCTATATTCCAAATATATTGTTTTATTATACATTTGCTCTCTATTAAGCTGCCACTTGTGCTAAGCAGCCACTTTCTCTGATACCCTTGACTGGCTGCTTAAGACAGACTGCTTAGTGGAAGTGCAGTGGTAGCACGTTCACTTCAGGTGTGAAAGCCCCGGAGTTCGAGCCCCGCTGCAGCCGTTATGATTGTGCCCATAGGCAACGCATTTAAATTCCACATTGCCTCTTCTCTCTCCCTCGTGGTGATGGATTCATTTAGGAACTCAAAAGTAATTAATATAAGATGTAAGAACTTGTTTCGCAATTGAGCTAAAATAAATTTGTATGAACTAAGACAGGTTTGACTGTAAAGCTATTTATAGTTACAGTATGTATTTGCTTTTCGCTGCACAGTGAGCTATTCTCATGAGTGGATAGTTAAGATATTATGATTATTGTCTTATATCTGTTCAATAATATATCTATCATATTTTATGTAAAATTTTGAAAGAGAATTGTTTTTTTTTAGTTTGAACTAAATAGTTCATCATTGAATAACACATTATATACAATTACATAAAAGCATTCACATGAAAAATATGTCAATAAACGGAATTCATATACATTACTGAATATCACAAATAAAATGTTATCGTTCGAAAACTGCTTGAATAAATGGAAACGGTGGAATTTGTCTCTAATCGGGAAAATAACTATTTTAAAAACTTTCGCATTCCCAAAACTCATATATCCCCTAACAGTTTTGAATAACCCTAATTCCCAAACAATGAACGACATTAAACACATGATGTATTCCTATGGAATGATAAACCAGATAAGATATCTAGAAAGCAAATTATTCTGGATTATAGTAATGGTGGATTAAAAATGCTGGATATAGAGAACTTTAGTGCAGCACTTAAAGCAAGTTGGATAAAACGATTAATATTCCAAAAAGAATGTATCTGTGCTATACACCGAGCATGTAACAGAACCTGAGATCTCATGTATCGGTGCTATACACCGGGCATGTAACAGAACCTGAGATCTCATGTATCTGTGCTATACACTGGGCATGTAACAGAACCTGAGATCTCATGTATCTGTGCTATACACCGGGCATGTAACAGAACCTGAGATCTCATGTATCTGTGCTATACACCGGGCATGTAACAGAACCTGAGATCTCATGTATCGGTGCTATACACCGGGCATGTAACAGAACCTGAGATCTCATGTATCGGTGCTATACACCGGGCATGTAACAGAACCTGAGATCTCATGTATCGGTGCTATACACCGGGCATGTAACAGAACCTGAGATCTCATGTATCGTGCTATACACCGGGCATGTAACAGAACCTGAGATCTCATGTATCTGTGCTATACACCGGGCATGTAACAGAACCTGAGATCTCATGTATCTGTGCTATACACCGGGCATGTAACAGAACCTGAGATCTCATGTATCGGTGCTATACACTGGGCATGTAACAGAACCTGAGATCTCATGTATCGGTGCTATACACCGGGCATGTAACAGAACCTGAGATCTCATGTATCGGTGCTATACACCGGGCATGTAACAGAACCTGAGATCTCATGTATCTGTGCTATACACCGGGCATGTAACAGAACCTGAGATCTCATGTATCGGTGCTATACACCGGGCATGTAACAGAACCTGAGATCTCATGTATCTGTGCTATACACTGGGCATGTAACAAAGTTGGTACAAATTTATGATCATATGCTGGATAAACATGGAGGCGATTTTATGTTTAAATGTAATATCAACTGCAACGACATTAAAAATCTCGAAATAAAATCTAAGTTTTTAAAAGAAATACTAACGGGATGGTCCAGAGTAAATTATAAAGAATATGTCGATTCTATATCCAAACAAATCCTGTGGAATAATTCAAACATAAAGAAACACGACAATACTACATTATTTTACACTGGTTTAATAAAGGAATTCAATACATTGAACATATATATGACTTTAGACACAAACAGTTCTTTTCTTTTATGCAAATAAGACAACTTTACAATATTAATCCCGGGGAGTTTTTGAAATACTACACTCTTTTGAACAGTATACCACATAAGTGGAAAACAAAGTTACAGTTAGAACCAATAACATATAAAATCCCTGAATATTTAATCACAAACATCAATGCAAACACAAAAGTATGCAAACTTATATATTCGATATTAACGAATAACTCTAAACCGGATGTTATTAGGCAAACTGTAAAATGTTATCAATAGTCGATATTAACTGGAAAAATATATTCACACAACCGATTAGAATAACTATAGAAACGAAATTAAGATCATTTCAATATAAATACTTAATGCACATAATTCCAAATAACGTTTTCCTATTTAAATGTAAAAATTGCATTGCAACTTTGTGACTTTTGCATAATGCATAATGATTCTAACGTTCATATGTTTTGGGAATGCCACTATATACAGGATTTCTGGATTAAGATAACACATTTCTTAAGAACAATGTTGCAAACAGATAATTTTGCTCAATTTAATTATGAACATATTTCGTTATGTAATTTCAAACACAATAGCAAAGTGTATGAAATGAACATAAACTATATTATACTACTGGCTAAATATTTCATCTTTAGATGCAAATGTGAGAAGATTAAACCAAATGTAGTCCAATTTATAGCATATTTTAAAAGGAAAATAAAACTAGAAGAAACAATCTCAATTCTCAAAGATACACAAAATACATTCAATGAGAAATGGAGACAGTTCTTGGATCTTATCGACTAACTTGTCAATAAATGCATGCTATATATAGACAATCATCCACACTTATCTCCACTGAAACTTCTTACTTTTTTGCTAATCCTATCTCTTCTACTTAAAAAATTACTCCTCCTTCCCAATATACATCGGGTTATTATTTCATCGCTTTACGTAGCTTCATATGATTACGTATAACTTAATATAAATATAATTCGTGAATAATGCGTATAGATAATACTGCAGGCTGCTAGCACTTGTCAACTACTTTTTGACACGCTCTTTGTTTTCAATACATGCACATGCCTGGAAAGTCTACAGTGTGTGTAATTATTATGTATATGTGTAATTATTATGTATATGTGTAATTATGATGTATATTGATCAGGAAATAAAAATAAAAAATACATTACTGTCAATACCTACTATACATATACATTGCACCATGGGCATACCGGTATTCACTTAAGGTTTGACTGTGACTAATGTGTGTGTTTTATGCTTATATATCGTCGCTACCGGTTGCCCATTTGAGCAACACCTCCTGAAGAGATTAGTCGTTATAGATTTTTGGAGGATAGTGCAATGATACAGACAGAGACCCATTCCAGAGTTTCCTCTGGTTCTTTTACATGCATGATGTAAAGCACTGACACGAGACCTCTGTTTAAAGTCCCATCTGAAAGACTGTTTATTTTGTTATGGTCAGTCCATTGACAGTCCAACGTGTTAACCACTGGACTACAGATTTGTCTGTGAAATAATATTACTATGTAAATTGATCATTCTTGCATTTAATACGCTTGACTAAACTAAGATTGCATAACATCTTTTAATATAAAACCCTAATTTCACTCACACGTGAATTCAACATGGCGTCAAAAAAAAAGAACCTACGTTTCTGACACCAATCAAATTTCGTGTTCCATAAATGTGTTTTCTGGTATTGTCACATGATTGACATGTGACCTTGTAAGTCAAGCATTAGACTTATTCTGTTACGAAAATAAACAAATATTTCTTTGCATATATCTCTTTGTATGGGATTTTTAGGGTACATGTGAATGAGACTAATGAAAACATCAACATTTACATATTTTCGAAAATGAATGGTGAATATTGATCTGTTTTTGCTTATTTTCATGTTTGGCAGTTTTAGGCTGAGTGCTTAAGTATATGAGTACAACAATATGAAATCTGAGTTAAGATCTTGAAGATCTGCTCATAAATGAATTGGTTTTTATGAAATTACTCTTTGTAGATTACCTCCCTTTATGGATATTTCTATATAAATTTACATATGAATACTATATTTATAACAGACGGATATGTAGTCCAGTGGTAACACGCTGGACTGGTAATCCAGGGATCGCAGGTTCAATCCCCTGTCTGACCCTAATAAAATTAACAGTCTTTCAGATGGGACGTTAAACCGAGGTCTCGTGTCGGTGCTGTACACCGTGCATGTAAAAGAACCAGAGGAGATTCTGGAATGGGTCTCTGTCTGTATCATGCACTATCCTACAAACATCTAAAATGACTAATCTCTTCAGGAGGCGTCGCTCATATGGGCAACCGATAGCGACAATAAATAAACGTAAAACACTATATTTATATATATAATAAATGCATTACGAGACTTTGATTGAGGCATTTGAATGTATTTTCAGGGAGTTGGCAGAACAGTTCACAAACTGTACGCTAATGTGTTACTTACCGGGTTTCTCAGGTAAATATTAAGCTATAGTACAGAGCACTAACTGCAAGCTAATGTGTTACCTACCGGGTTTCTCAGGTAAATATTAAGCTATAGTACAGTTCACAAACTGCATGTTAATGTGTTACTTACCGGGTTTCTCAGGTAAATATTAAAGTATAGTACAGTTCACACACTGCATGTTAATGTGTTACTTACCGGGTTTCTCAGGTAAATATTAAGCTATAGTACAGTTCACACACTGCATGTTAATGTGTTACCTACCTAGTTTCTCAGGTAAGTATTAAAGTATAGTACAGTTTACAAACTGCATGCTAATGTGTTGCTTACCGGGTTTCTCAGGTAAATATTAAAGTATAGTACAGTTCACAAACTGCATGCTAATGTGTTACTTACTGGGCTTCTCAGGTAAATATTAAACAATGGTACAGTTCACACACTGCATGTTAATGTGTTACTTACCGGGTTTCTCAGGTAAATATTAAGCTATAGTACAGTTCACACACTGCATGTTAATGTGTTACCTACCTAGTTTCTCAGGTAAGTATTAAAGTATAGTACAGTTCACAAACTGCATGTTAATGTGTTACCTACCTAGTTTCTCAGGTAAGTATTAAAGTATAGTACAGTTCACAAACTGCATGCTAATGTGTTACTTACCAGGTTTCTCAGGTAAATATTAAAGTATAGTACAGTTCACAAACTGCATGCTAATATGTTGCCTACCGGGTTTCTCAGGTAAATATTAAACAATGGTACATTTCACAAACTGCATGCTAATGTGTTACTTACCAGGTTTCTCAGGTAAATATTAAAGTATAGTACAGTTCACAAACTGCATGCTAATGTGTTACTTACCGGGTTTCTCAGGTAAATATTAAAGTATAGTACAGTTCACAAACTGCAAGCTAATGTGTTACCTACCGGGTTTCTCATGTAAATATTAAAGTATAGTACAGTTCACAAACTGCATGCTAATGTGTTACTTACCAGGTTTCTCAGGTAAATATTAAAGTATAGTACAGTTCACAAACTGCAAGCTAATGTGTTACATCAGGTAAATATTAAAGTATAGTACAGTTCATAAACTGCAAACTAAGGTGTTACTTACTGGGCTTCTCAGGTAAATATTAATGTATAGTACAGTTCACAAACTGCAAGCTAATGTGTTACCTACCGGGCATCTCAGGTTAATATTAAAGTATAGTACAGTTTACAAACTGCACGCTAATGTGTTACCTACCGGGTTTCTCAGGTAAATATTAAACTGTAGTACAGTTCACAAACTGCACGCTAATGTGTTACTTACTGGGCTTCTCAGGTAAATATTAAACTATTGTACAGTTCACAAACTGCATACTAATGTGTTACCTACCCGACATCTCGGGTAAATATTAAAGTATAGTACAGTTCACAAACTGCAAGTTAATGTGTTGCTTACCGGGTTTCTCAGGTAAATATTAAACTATAGTACAGTTCATATACTGCATACTAATGTGTTACCTACCCGACATCTCGGGTAAATATTAAAGTATAGTACAGTTCACAAACTGCACGCTAATGTGTTATTTACCGGGTTTCTCATGTAAATATTAAACTATAGTACTGTTCACAAACTGCATGCTAATGTGTTACCTACCCGACATCTCGGGTAAATATTAAAGTATAGTACAGTTCACAAGCTGCACGCTAATGTGTTATTTACTGGGCTTCTCAGGTAAATATTAAAGTATTGTACAGTTCACAAACTGCAAGCTAATGTGTTACCTACCAGGTTTCTCAGGTAAATATTAAAGTATAGTACAGTTCACAAGCTGCACGCTAATGTGTTACTTACCGGGTTTCTCAGGTAAATATTAAACTGTAGCACAGTTCACAAACTGCATGCTAATGTGTTACCTACCGGGTTTCTCAGGTAAATATTAAAGTATAGTACAGTTCACAAGCTGCACGCTAATGTGTTACTTACCGGGTTTCTCAGGTAAATATTAAAGTATAGACATCCTAAGCATGAAATACAGCACAAATCTGCAGGTGGGGATACGCCAACTGGCCATTGATTGGCTAAAATTATATATATAGGAAACTGCAATTATTAATTGCACAGCTGTTCAAAAAGATGCACTATATCTAATTTAAACCAGTTTATGTATAGCCAAACCTTGCACATCCTCTGTGGCTAGCCAAACCTTGCACATCCTCTGTGGCTAGCCAAACCTTACACATCCTCTGTGGTTAGCCAAACCTTGCACACCATCTGTGGCTAGCCAAACCTTGCACATCCTCTGTGGTTAGCCAAACCTTGCACATCCTCTGTGGTTAGCCAAACCTTGCACATCCTCTGTGGCTAGCCAAACCTTGCACATCCTCTGTGGTTAGCCAAACCTTGCACACCATCTGTGGCTAGCCAAACCTTGCACATCCTCTGTGGTTAGCCAAACCTTGCACATCATCTGTGGCTAGCCAAACCTTGCTCATCCTCTGTGGCTGGCCAAACCTTGCACATCCTCTGTGGTTAGCCAAACCTTGCACATCCTCTGTGGCTGCCCAAACCTTGCACATCCTCTGTGGCTGCCCAAACCTTGCACATCCTTTGTGGCTAGCCAAACCTCGCACATCCTCTGTGGCTAGCCAAACCTCACTCATCTTATGTGGCTAGCCAAACCTCGCACATCCTCTGTGGCTAGCCAAACCTCACTCATCCTATGTGGCTAACCAAACCTCACACATCCTCTGTGGCTAACCAAACCTCACACATCCTCTGTGACTAGCCAAACCTCACACATCCTCTGTGACTAGCCAAGCCTCACACATCCTATGTGTCTAACCAAACCTCACACATCCTCTGTGACTAGCCAAGCCTCACACATCCTCTGTGACTAGCCAAGCCTCACACATCCTCTGTGACTAGCCAAGCCTCACACATCCTCTGTGACTAGCCAAACCTCACACATCCTCTGTGGCTAGCCAAACCTCACTCATCCTCTGTGGCTAACCAAACCTCACACATCCTCTGTGGCTAACCAAACCTCACACATCCTCTGTGACTAGCCAAGCCTCACACATCCTCTATGGCTAACCAAACCTCACACATCCTCTGTGACTAGCCAAGCCTCACACATAGAGATGTCGGAACCCAGGGGGGCAAATTCAGTGTCCCTAGGGCGACTATTTCACTTACCGGGGTATTTGCCCCCCTAGTATGCGCCCTGATATTATTTTTAATGATATATTGTTGTCTTGCGAACTAGTGACACTTACATCTAGAGGAAATGGGACCTTCTGCAAACAATGAACATAATAAGGTGTACCCAGACATTCATTTAAAAATGCTAGCTTTTATGTGGAGGCTTATAACAAACATCAGGGTGCCTACATTACCCATTAGCATAGTAGGTATATAAGTGCGAGTTAGCAAATAAAGAATGGTCTTCTAAATGAATTTTCCATTAAGAAATCAATTACTACTCTGAAAAACAAATTAAGTTTAAAAGAATTTTTTTTTTTTAAATGTCAAACAGATTAAATGGAATATATATTTGTTTACAGGTCATAGATTGCTGACTTCAATAAAGATTCCAGGATTTGAAATGACTGAATTAGAACAAGAGTTCCTTAAATGGTAAGTGATTTTCCTATTTTTATGAAATTTAACATTGTTTATTTTGCATATGAACTTCTCAAACATTTGTACAGATTTCTGTTAATATTTGCTTATGTAGTTTGCACAATTGAGATTTCAAATTTACATTTGTATTATAAGCTATCCATTACCTTCCTCTGTGGGGGTAATCATAATGCATAAAGTTATTTGATAAAAAAATATGCAAAATTTGGTTGTTTGTTGTGGTTTGATCTATTTTGGAAACGTCCGTATGTCCATCCCAGAAAGTTTTTCTTTCATATTTCTGAAAGGATTTTATGCATAATGTATGCAGTCTAACCTTCAGTCAGAGGTGCATGTCATCAGTTTGTGTGTGCGTATCATCAGTTTGTGTGTGCATATCATCAGTTTGTGTGTGCGTATCATCAGTTTGTGTGTGCGTATCATCAGTTTGTGTGTGCATATCATCAGTTTGTGTGTGTGTATCATCAGTTTGTATGTGCGTATCATCAGTTTGTATGTGCATATCATCAGTTGGAGTGTGTATCACGTCAGTTTGTGTGTGCGTCTCGTCTATCAGTGTGTGCACTTTGTTAGTCAGTGGAGCATCTCATCAGTTCATCTGAGATTCATGGGGCCTCTGTTGACTTCAAAATCACTTGCCCCTCACCGCTGTAGGTTCGAATCTCACTGGGGGGGGGGTTTCAAATTCTTTCGAGTAAGGAAGCTATCCAGCTGGCTTGCCGTAGGTTGGGTCCGCCTCCGTGGTCGAGTGGTTAAGGTCGCTGACTTGTATACCACTGTAACCTATCATCACTGATGGTCACGGGTTCGAGCCCCGCTCAGGCCGTGTCTCATTTATATGAAAAAGTTGGCAGTTTCTTACGGAGGTTGGTGCACACAAGTACTGGTTAACCGCTGGAGCCTGCCCAGGAAAGGTGTTGTTAGGTAAACTGCCCGCCGGCGATATAGCCCAAAATGGTGCTGATGCAGGCGTAAAACCCGAATTATAACATAACACATTGCCGTAGGTTGGTGGTTCTACCTGGGTGCTCGGAGGGGTACCAGGGTCTTCCTCCACCAATAATAGCTGGAGAGTCATATAACCTAAGCTGTTGATGCGACTTTAAACCCAAATAACAAACAAGCAAATCATCTCTGAGATTCTGACTCAGTTTGTGCATCTTGACAGTTCCAGTGGTGCCATACCTGGGCAGTTGCCACCCCAATATTTGGACGAACAACGGTGAAAAAAACCCACATCATTAAAACCAATTATTCGGCGATCACCAGCAATAACAATAGAGAAATATTTTTAAATTTAATCTTTTAAACAATTTTTATCTAAAACACAAATTGGTGCAGCGAAAACGTTACTGAGGAGCAGTGGTGTTATTGAGCGTGGCGCCCGTGTGTATAATCTGGTCTTGATTGTTCAACTAATCCCCAATTGGAATGGAGATTAAATACCGCCTGTTATGATTGTAATCTACATGGACCAAGTGTGAATACGTAACTGCCACAAACTCTTCACTTGCCGACAAACTAATCAAACTCACTAGTTTGAATTTCCTAAGCGGTTGTTTGGTGGTTTGAATTTCCTAAGCGGTTGTTTGGTGGTTTGAATTTCCTAAGCGGTCGTTTGGTGGTTTGAATTTCCTAAGCGGTCGTTTGGTGGTTTGAATTTCCTAAGCGGTTGTTTGGTGGTTTGAATTTCCTAAGCGGTCGTTTGGTGGTTTGAATTTCCTAAGCGGTCGTTTGGTAAGAAGTCACCTGCACTATGTCCATTCAAATCACAGAGGTTTAATAGATATACTCGTGGCTGCACTATGATGAGACATAGATGAGTCAATGGTCCAGTGGTTAACACGTTGGACTGCGAATTCAGGGATCACAGGTTCGATCCTCTGTCTGACCCTAATAATATTAACAATCTTTCAGATGGTACTTTAAACTGAGGTGTCGTGTCGGTGCTTTACATAATAGAACCAGAGGAATGGGGTCTTGGGAACTAATATGTTCAGGAGGCGTGGCTCATATAGGCAACTAGTATCGAGGATAAATAAACGTAAAACGATCTTCCATTATGATGAGATGTTATTTAATAAGTTTTTATCATGTTCTAATTTCTTGTTGATAAATACATGACATAATTATTGACGGTTGGACACGTTTGTGGCTCTCTAGCTTAGTCATTAATAGCAATAGCTCCGTCGTTGGACATGTTTGTGGCGCTCTAGCTTAGTCATTAATAGCAATAGCTCCGTCGGTTGGACACATTTGTGGCTCTCTAGCTTAGTCATTAATAGCAATAGCTCCGTCGGTTGGACATATTTGTGGCTATCTAGCTTAGTCATTAATAGCAATAGCTCCGTCGGTTGGACATGTTTGTGGCGCTCTAGCTTAGTCATTAATAGCAATAACTCCGTCGGTTGGACACGTTTGTGGCTCTCTAGCTTAGTCATTAATAGCAATAGCTCCGTCGGTTGGACATGTTTGTGGCTATCTAGCTTAGTCATTAATAGCAATAGCTCCATCGGTTGGACATGTTTGTGGCTATCTAGCGTAGTCATTAATAGCAATAGCTCCGTCGGTTGGACATGTTTGTGGATATCTAGCTTAGTCATTAATAGCAATAACTCCGTCGGTTGGACACGTTTGTGGCTCTCTAGTGTAGTCATTAATAGCAATAACTCCGTCGGTTGGACATGTTTGTGGCTCTCTAGCTTAGACATTAATAGCAATAACTCCGTCGGTTGGACACGTTTGTGGCTCTCTAGTGTAGTCATTAATAGCAATAACTCCATCGGTTGGACATGTTTGTGGCGCTCTAGCTTAGTCATTAATAGCAATAACTCCGTCGGTTGGACATGTTTGTGGCTCTCTAGTGTAGTCATTAATAGCAATAACTCCATCGGTTGGACATGTTTGTGGCGCTCTAGCTTAGTCATTAATAGCAATATCTCCATCGGTTGGACACGTTTGTGGCGCTCTAGCTTAGTCATTAATAGCAATAGCTCCGTCGGTTGGACATATTTGTGGCTATCTAGCTTAGTCATTAATAGCAATAGCTCCGTCGGTTGGACATGTTTGTGGCTATCTAGCGTAGTCATTAATAGCAATAGCTCCATCGGTTGGACATGTTTGTGGATATCTAGCTTAGTCATTAATAGCAATAGCTCCGTCGGTTGGACATGTTTATGGCTCTCTAGCTTAGTCATTAATAGCAATAGCTCCATCGGTTGGACATGTTTATGGCTCTCTAGCTTAGTCATTAATAGCAATAACTCCGTCGGTTGGACACGTTTGTGGCTCTCTAGCTTAGTCATTAATAGCAATAGCTCCATCGGTTGGACATGTTTATGGCTCTCTAGTGTAGTCATTAATAGCAATAACTCCGTCGGTTGGACATGTTTGTGGCTATCTAGCTTAGTCATTAATAGGAATAGCTCGGTCGGTTGGACATGTTTGTGGCTCTCTAGTGTAGTCATTAATAGAAATAACTCCATCGGTTGGACATGTTTGTGGCTATCTAGCATAGTCATTAATAGCAATAGCTCCGTCAGTTGGACATGTTTGTGGCTATCTAGCGTAGTCATTAATAGCAATAGCTCCGTCGGTTGGACATGTTTATGGCTCTCTAGCTTAGTCATTAATAGCAATAACTCCATCGGTTGGACATGTTTATGGCTCCCTAGCTTAGTCATTAATAGCAATAGCTCCATCGGTTGAACATGTTTGTGGCTCTCTAGTGTAGTCATTAATAGCAATAACTCCATCGGTTGGACATGTTTGTGGCTCTCTAGTGTAGTCATTAATAGCAATAGCTCCGTCGGTTGGACATGTTTATGGCTCTCTAGCTTAGTCATTAATAGCAATAACTCCGTCGGTTGGACACGTTTGTGGCTCTCTAGTGTAATCATTAATAGCAATAGCTCCGTCGGTTGGACATGTTTGTGGCTCTCTAGTGTAGTCATTAATAGCAATAGCTCCGTCGGTTGGACATGTTTATGGCTCTCTAGCTTAGTCATTAATAGCAATAACTCCATCGGTTGGACATGTTTGTGGCTCTCTAGTGTAATCATTAATAGCAATAGCTCCGTCGGTTGGACATGTTTGTGGCTCTCTAGTGTAATCATTAATAGCAATAGCTCCATTGGTTGGACATGTTTGTGGCTCTCTAGTGTAGTCATTAATAGCAATAGCTCCATCGGTTGGACATGTTTGTGGCGCTCTAGCTTAGTCATTAATAGCAATAACTCCGTCGGTTGGACATGTTTGTGGCTCTCTAGTGTAATCATTAATAGCAATAGCTCCGTCGGTTGGACACGTTTGTGGCGCTCTAGCTTAGTCATTAATAGCAATAACTCCGTCGGTTGGACATGTTTGTGGCGCTCTAGCTTAGTCATTAATAGCAATAGCTCCGTCGGTTGGACATGTTTGTGGCGCTCTAGCTTAGTCATTAATAGCAATAACTCCGTCGGTTGGACACGTTTGTGGCTCTCTAGCTTAGTCATTAATAGCAATAGCTCCGTCGGTTGGACATGTTTGTGGCTATCTAGCTTAGTCATTAATAGCAATAGCTCCGTCGGTTGAACATGTTTGTGGCTATCTAGCGTAGTCATTAATAGCAATAGCTCCGTCGGTTGGACATGTTTGTGGATATCTAGCTTAGACATTAATAGCAATAACTCCGTCGGTTGGACACGTTTGTGGCTCTCTAGTGTAGTCATTAATAGCAATAACTCCGTCGGTTGGACATGTTTGTGGCTCTCTAGCTTAGACATTAATAGCAATAACTCCGTCGGTTGGACACATTTGTGGCTCTCTAGTGTAGTCATTAATAGCAATAGCTCCGTCGGTTGGACATGTTTGTGGCTCTCTAGCTTAGTCATTAATAGCAATAACTCCGTCGGTTGGACACATTTGTGGCTCTCTAGTGTAGTCATTAATAGCAATAGCTCCGTCGGTTGGACATGTTTGTGGCTATCTAGCGTAGTCATTAATAGCAATAGCTCCGTCGGTTGGACATGTTTGTGGCTCTCTAGTGTAGTCATTAATAGCAATAACTCCATCGGTTGGACATGTTTGTGGCGCTCTAGCTTAGTCATTAATAGCAATAACTCCGTCGGTTGGACATGTTTGTGGCTCTCTAGTGTAGTCATTAATAGCAATAACTCCATCGGTTGGACATGTTTGTGGCGCTCTAGCTTAGTCATTAATAGCAATAACTCCATCGGTTGGACACGTTTGTGGCGCTCTAGCTTAGTCATTAATAGCAATAGCTCCGTCGGTTGGACATGTTTGTGGCTATCTAGCTTAGTCATTAATAGCAATAGCTCCGTCAGTTGGACATGTTTGTGGCTATCTAGCGTAGTCATTAATAGCAATAGCTCCGTCGGTTGGACATGTTTGTGGATATCTAGCTTAGTCATTAATAGCAATAGCTCCGTTGGTTGGACATGTTTATGGCTCTCTAGCTTAGTCATTAATAGCAATAGCTCCGTCGGTTGGACATGTTTATGGCTCTCTAGCTTAGTCATTAATAGCAATAACTCCATCGGTTGGACACGTTTGTGGCTCTCTAGCTTAGTCATTAATAGCAATAGCTCCATCGGTTGGACATGTTTGTGGCTCTCTAGTGTAGTCATTAATAGAAATAACTCCGTCGGTTGGACATGTTTGTGGCTATCTAGCATAGTCATTAATAGCAATAGCTCCGTCGGTTGGACATGTTTGTGGCTATCTAGCATAGTCATTAATAGCAATAGCTCCGTCGGTTGGACATGTTTGTGGCTATCTAGCGTAGTCATTAATAGCAATAGCTCCGTCGGTTGGACATGTTTATGGCTCTCTAGCTTAGTCATTAATAGCAATAACTCCATCGGTTGGACATGTTTGTGGCTCTCTAGTGTAGTCATTAATAGCAATAGCTCCGTCGGTTGGACATGTTTATGGGTCTCTAGCTTAGTCATTAATAGCAATAACTCCGTCGGTTGGACATGTTTGTGGCTCTCTAGTGTAGTCATTAATAGCAATAGCTCCGTCGGTTGGACATGTTTGTGGCTCTCTAGTGTAATCATTAATAGCAATAACTCCGTCGGTTAGACATGTTTGTGGCGCTCTAGTGTAGTCATTAATAGCAATAGCTCCGTCGGTTGGACACGTTTGTGGCTCTCTAGTGTAGTCATTAATAGCAATAGCTCCATCGGTTGGACATGTTTGTGGCTCTCTAGTGTAATCATTAATAGCAATAGCTCCGTCGGTTGGACACGTTTGTGGCTCTCTAGTGTAATCATTAATAGCAATAGCTCCGTCGGTTGGACATGTTTGTGGCTCTCTAGTGTAATCATTAATAGCAATAGCTCCGTCGGTTGGACATGTTTGTGGCGCTCTAGTGTAATCATTAATAGCAATAGCTCCGTCGGTTGGACACGTTTGTGGCTCTCTAGTGTAATCATTAATAGCAATAGCTCCGTCGGTTGGACACGTTTGTGGCGCTCTAGCTTAGTCATTAATAGCAATAACTCCGTTGGTTGAACATGTTTGTGGCGCTCTAGCTTAGTCATTGATAGCAATAACTCCGTCGGTTGGACATGTTTGTGGCTCTCTAGTGTAATCATTAATAGCAATAACTCCGTCGGTTGGACATGTTTGTGGCTCTCTAGTGTAATCATTAATAGCAATAACTCCGTCGGTTGGACATGTTTGTGGCTCTCTAGTGTAATCATTAATAGCAATAACTCCATCGGTTGGACATGTTTGTGGCTCTCTAGTGTAGTCATTAATAGCAATAACTCCGTCGGTTGGACATGTTTGTGGCTCTCTAGTGTAATCATTAATAGCAATAACTCCGTCGGTTGGACATGTTTGTGGCTCTCTAGTGTAGTCATTAAAAGTAATAACTCCGTCGGTTGGACATGTTTGTGGCGCTCTAGCTTAGTCATTAATAGCAATAACTCCGTCGGTTGGACATGTTTGTGGCTCTCTAGTGTAGTCATTAATAGCAATAACTCCGTCGGTTGGACATGTTTGTGGCTATCTAGCATAGTCATTAATAGCAATAGCTCCGTCGGTTGGACACGTTTGTGGCTCTCTAGTGTAGTCATTAATAGCAATAACTCCATCGGTTGGACACGTTTATGGCGCTCTAGCTTAGTCATTAATAGCAATAGCTCCGTCGGTTGGACATGTTTGTGGCTATCTAGCTTAGTCATTAATAGCAATAGCTCCGTCAGTTGGACATGTTTGTGGCTATCTAGCGTAGTCATTAATAGCAATAGCTCCGTCGGTTGGACATGTTTGTGGATATCTAGCTTAGTCATTAATAGCAATAGCTCCGTCGGTTGGACATGTTTATGGCTCTCTAGCTTAATCATTAATAGCAATAGCTCCGTCGGTTGGACATGTTTATGGCTCTCTAGCTTAGTCATTAATAGCAATAACTCCATCGGTTGGACACGTTTGTGGCTCTCTAGCTTAGTCATTAATAGCAATAGCTCCATCGGTTGGACATGTTTATGGCTCTCTAGTGTAGTCATTAATAGCAATAATTCCGTCAGTTGGACATGTTTGTGGCTATCTAGCTTAGTCATTAATAGGAATAGCTCGGTCGGTTGGACATGTTTGTGGCTCTCCAGTGTAGTCATTAATAGAAATAACTCCGTCGGTTGGACATGTTTGTGGCTATCTAGCATAGTCATTAATAGCAATAGCTCCGTCGGTTGGACATGTTTGTGGCTATCTAGCATAGTCATTAATAGCAATAGCTCCGTCGGTTGGACATGTTTGTGGCGCTCTAGCTTAGTCATTAATAGCAATAACTCCGTCGGTTGGACATGTTTGTGGCGCTCTAGCTTAGTCATTGATAGCAATAGCTCCGTCGGTTGGACACGTTTGTGGCGCTCTAGCTTAGTCATTAATAGCAATAACTCCGTCGGTTGGACATGTTTGTGGCGCTCTAGCTTAGTCATTGATAGCAATAACTCCGTCGGTTGGACATGTTTGTGGCGCTCTAGTGTAATCATTAATAGCAATAACTCCGTCGGTTGGACATGTTTGTAGCGCTCTAGCTTAGTCATTAATAGCAATAACTCCGTCGGTTGGACATGTTTGTAGCGCTCTAGCTTAGTCATTAATAGCAATAACTCCGTCGGTTGGACATGTTTGTAGCGCTCTAGCTTAGTCATTAATAGCAATAGCTCCGTCGGTTGGACATGTTTGTAGCGCTCTAGCTTAGTCATTAATAGCAATAACTCCGTCGGTTGGACATGTTTGTAGCGCTCTAGCTTAGTCATTAATAGCAATAACTCCGTCGGTTGGACATGTTTGTAGCGCTCTAGCTTAGTCATTAATAGCAATAGCTCCGTCGGTTGGACATGTTTGTGGCTCTCTAGTGTAATCATTAATAGCAATAACTCCGTCGGTTGGACATGTTTGTGGCTCTCTAGTGTAATCATTAATAGCAATAACTCCGTCGGTTGGACATGTTTGTGGCTACCTAGCGTAGTCATTAATAGCAATAGCTCCGTCGGTTGGACATGTTTGTGGCTCTCTAGTGTAATCATTAATAGCAATAACTCCGTCGGTTGGACATGTTTGTGGCTCTCTAGCATAGTCATTAATAGCAATAGCTCCGTCGGTTGGACACGTTTGTGGCTCTCTAGTGTAGTCATTAATAGCAATAACTCCGTCGGTTGGACACGTTTGTGGCTCTCTAGTGTAGTCATTAATAGCAATAACTCCGTCGGTTGGACATGTTTGTGGCTATCTAGCATAGTCATTAATAGCAATAGCTCCGTCGGTTGGACACGTTTGTGGCTCTCTAGTGTAGTCATTAATAGCAATAACTCCGTCGGTTGGACACGTTTGTGGCTCTCTAGTGTAGTCATTAATAGCAATAACTCCGTCGGTTGGACATGTTTGTGGCTATCTAGCATAGTCATTAATAGCAATAGCTCCGTCGGTTGGACATGTTTATGGCTCTCTAGCTTAGTCATTAATAGCAATAACTCCATCGGTTGGACACGTTTGTGGCTCTCTAGCTTAGTCATTAATAGCAATAGCTCCATCGGTTGGACATGTTTATGGCTCTCTAGTGTAGTCATTAATAGCAATAATTCCGTCAGTTGGACATGTTTGTGGCTATCTAGCTTAGTCATTAATAGGAATAGCTCGGTCGGTTGGACATGTTTGTGGCTCTCTAGTGTAGTCATTAATAGAAATAACTCCGTCGGTTGGACATGTTTGTGGCTATCTAGCATAGTCATTAATAGCAATAGCTCCGTCGGTTGGACATGTTTGTGGCGCTCTAGCTTAGTCATTAATAGCAATAACTCCGTCGGTTGGACATGTTTGTGGCGCTCTAGCTTAGTCATTGATAGCAATAACTCCATCGGTTGGACATGTTTATGGCGCTCTAGTGTAATCATTAATAGCAATAACTCCGTCGGTTGGACATGTTTGTTGCTATCTAGCTTAGTCATTAATAGCAATAGCTCCGTCGGTTGGACATGTTTGTTGCTATCTAGCATTGTCATTAATAGCAATAGCTCCGTCGGTTGGACATGTTTGTGGCGCTCTAGTGTAATCATTAATAGCAATAACTCCGTCGGTTGGACATGTTTGTGGCGCTCTAGCTTAGTCATTAATAGCAATAACTCCGTCGGTTGGACATGTTTGTGGCTCTCTAGTGTAATCATTAATAGCAATAGCTTGGTCGGTTGGACATGTTTGTGGCTCTCTAGTGTAATCATTAATAGCAATAACTCCGTCAGTTGGACATGTTTGTGGCTCTCTAGTGTAATCATTAATAGCAATAGCTTGGTCGGTTGGACATGTTTGTGGCTATCTAGCGTAGTCATTAATAGCAATAGCTCCGTCGGTTGGACACGTTTGTGGCTCTCTAGCTTAGTCATTAATAGCAATAGCTCCGTCGGTTGGACATGTTTGTGGCTCTCTAGTGTAATCATTAATAGCAATAACTCCGTCGGTTGGACATGTTTGTGGCTCTCTAGTGTAATCATTAATAGCAATAACTCCATCGGTTGGACATGTTTGTGGCTCTCTAGTGTAGTCATTAATAGCAATAACTCCGTCGGTTGGACATGTTTGTGGCTCTCTAGTGTAATCATTAATAGCAATAACTCCGTCGGTTGGACATGTTTGTGGCTCTCTAGTGTAATCATTAATAGCAATAACTCCGTCGGTTGGACATGTTTGTGGCTCTCTAGTGTAGTCATTAATAGCAATAACTCCGTCGGTTGGACATGTTTGTGGCGCTCTAGCTTAGTCATTAATAGCAAGAACTCCGTCGGTTGGACACGTTTGTGGCTCTCTAGTGTAGTCATTAATAGCAATAACTCCGTCGATTGGACATGTTTGTGGCTATCTAGCATAGTCATTAATAGCAATAGCTCCGTCGGTTGGACACGTTTGTGGCTCTCTAGTGTAGTCATTAATAGCAATAACTCTGTCGGTTGGACACGTTTGTGGCTCTCTAGTGTAGTCATTAATAGCAATAACTCCGTCGGTTGGACATGTTTGTGGCTATCTAGCATAGTCATTAATAGCAATAGCTCCGTCGGTTGGACATGTTTGTGGCTCTCTAGCTTAGTCATTAATAGCAATAGCTCCGTCGGTTGGACATGTTTGTGGCTATCTAGCTTAGTCATTAATAGCAATAGCTCCGTCGGTTGGACATGTTTGTTGCTATCTAGCATTGTCATTAATAGCAATAGCTTGGTCGGTTGGACATGTTTGTGGCGCTCTAGTGTAATCATTAATAGCAATAACTCCGTCGGTTGGACATGTTTGTGGCGCTCTAGCTTAGTCATTAATAGCAATAACTCCGTCGGTTGGACATGTTTGTGGCTCTCTAGTGTAATCATTAATAGCAATAACTCCGTCGGTTGGACATGTTTGTGGCTCTCTAGTGTAGTCATTAATAGCAATAACTCCGTCGGTTGGACATGTTTGTGGCTCTCTAGTGTAGTCATTAATAGCAATAACTCCGTCGGTTGGACACGTTTGTGGCTCTCTAGTGTAGTCATTAATAGCAATAACTCCGTCGGTTGGACATGTTTGTGGCTATCTAGCATAGTCATTAATAGCAATAGCTCCGTCGGTTGGACACGTTTGTGGCTCTCTAGTGTAGTCATTAATAGCAATAACTCCGTCGGTTGGACACGTTTGTGGCTCTCTAGTGTAGTCATTAATAGCAATAACTCCGTCGGTTGGACATGTTTGTGGCTATCTAGCATAGTCATTAATAGCAATAGCTCCGTCGGTTGGACACGTTTGTGGCTCTCTAGTGTAGTCATTAATAGCAATAACTCCGTCGGTTGGACACGTTTGTGGCTCTCTAGTGTAGTCATTAATAGCAATAACTCCGTCGGTTGGACATGTTTGTGGCTATCTAGCATAGTCATTAATAGCAATAGCTCCGTCGGTTGGACATGTTTGTGGCTCTCTAGCTTAGTCATTAATAGCAATAGCTCCGTCGGTTGGACATGTTTGTGGCTATCTAGCTTAGTCATTAATAGCAATAGCTCCGTCGGTTGGACATGTTTGTTGCTATCTAGCATTGTCATTAATAGCAATAGCTTGGTCGGTTGGACATGTTTGTGGCGCTCTAGTGTAATCATTAATAGCAATAACTCCGTCGGTTGGACATGTTTGTGGCGCTCTAGCTTAGTCATTAATAGCAATAACTCCGTCGGTTGGACATGTTTGTGGCTCTCTAGTGTAATCATTAATAGCAATAACTCCGTCGGTTGGACATGTTTGTGGCTCTCTAGTGTAATCATTAATAGCAATAACTCCGTCGGTTGGACATGTTTGTGGCTCTCTAGTGTAATCATTAATAGCAATAACTCCATCGGTTGGACATGTTTGTGGCTCTAGTGTAGTCATTAATAGCAATAGCTCCATCGGTTGGACATGTTTATGGCTCTCTAGTGTAGTCATTAATAGCAATAACTCCGTCAGTTGGACATGTTTGTGGCTATCTAGCTTAGTCATTAATAGGAATAGCTCGGTCGGTTGGACATGTTTGTGGCTCTCTAGTGTAGTCATTAATAGAAATAACTCCGTCGGTTGGACATGTTTGTGGCTATCTAGCATAGTCATTAATAGCAATAGCTCCGTCGGTTGGACATGTTTGTGGCTATCTAGCATAGTCATTAATAGCAATAGCTCCGTCGGTTGGACATGTTTGTGGCGCTCTAGCTTAGTCATTAATAGCAATAACTCCGTCGGTTGGACATGTTTGTGGCGCTCTAGCTTAGTCATTAATAGCAATAACTCCGTCGGTTGGACATGTTTGTGGCTCTCTAGTGTAATCATTAATAGCAATAACTCCGTCGGTTGGACATGTTTGTGGCTCTCTAGTGTAATCATTAATAGCAATAACTCCATCGGTTGGACATGTTTGTGGCTCTCTAGTGTAATCATTAATAGCAATACTCCGTCGGTTGGACATGTTTGTGGCTCTCTAGTGTATCATTAATAGCAATATTGTTTTTGTTGTGGTTGGGTTTGTGGTTTGTGTTTTTGTTGTGTTTTGTGTGTACTGTCGGTTGGACATGTTTGTGGCGCTCTAGTGTAATCATTAATAGCAATACTCCGTCGGTTGGACATGTTTGTGGCGCTCTAGCTTAGTCATTAATAGCAATAACTCCGTCGGTTGGACATGTTTGTGGCTCTCTAGTGTAATCATTAATAGCAATAACTCCGTCGGTTGGACATGTTTGTGGCTCTCTAGTGTAATCATTAATAGCAATAACTCCGTCGGTTGGACATGTTTGTGGCTCTCTAGTGTAATCATTAATAGCAATAACTCCATCGGTTGGACATGTTTGTGGCTCTAGTGTAGTCATTAATAGCAATAGCTCCATCGGTTGGACATGTTTATGGCTCTCTAGTGTAGTCATTAATAGCAATAACTCCGTCGTTGGTGTTTGTGGTTTGTTGTTTTGGTGTGGTCGGTTGGACATGTTTGTGGCTCTCTAGTGTAGTCATTAATAGAAATAACTCCGTCGGTTGGACATGTTTGTGGCTATCTAGCATAGTCATTAATAGCAATAGCTCCGTCGGTTGGACATGTTTGTGGCTATCTAGCATAGTCATTAATAGCAATAGCTCCGTCGGTTGGACATGTTTGTGGCGCTCTAGCTTAGTCATTAATAGCAATAACTCCGTCGGTTGGACATGTTTGTGGCGTCTAGCTTAGTCATTAATAGCAATACTCCGTCGGTTGGACATGTTTGTGGCTCTCTAGTGTAATCATTAATAGCAATAACTCCGTCGGTTGGACATGTTTGTGGCTCTCTAGTGTAATCATTAATAGCAATAACTCCTCGGTTGGACATGTTTGTGGCTCTCTAGTGTATCATTAATAGCAATAACTCCGTCGGTTGGACATGTTTGTGGCTCTCTAGTGTAATCATTAATAGCAATAACTCCGTCGGTTGGACATGTTTGTGGCTCTCTAGTGTAATCATTAATAGCAATAACTCCGTCGGTTGGACATGTTTGTGGCGCTCTAGCTTAGTCATTAATAGCAATAACTCCGTCGGTTGGACACGTTTGTGGCTCTCTAGTGTAGTCATTAATAGCAATAACTCCGTCGGTTGGACATGTTTGTGGCTATCTAGCATAGTCATTAATAGCAATAGCTCCGTCGGTTGGACACGTTTGTGGCTCTCTAGTGTAGTCATTAATAGCAATAACTCCGTCGGTTGGACACGTTTGTGGCTCTCTAGTGTAGTCATTAATAGCAATAACTCCGTCGGTTGGACATGTTTGTGGCTATCTAGCATAGTCATTAATAGCAATAGCTCCGTCGGTTGGACATGTTTGTGGCTCTCTAGCTTAGTCATTAATAGCAATAGCTCCGTCGGTTGGACATGTTTGTGGCTATCTAGCTTAGTCATTAATAGCAATAGCTCCGTCGGTTGGACATGTTTGTGCTATCTAGCATTGTCATTAATAGCAATAGCTTGGTCGGTTGGACATGTTTGTGGCTCTCTAGCTTAGTCATTAATAGCAATAGCTCCGTCGGTTGGACATGTTTGTGGCTATCTAGCGTAGTCATTAATAGCAATAGCTCCGTCAGTTGGACATGTTTATGGCTCTCTAGCATAGTCATTAATAGCAATAGCTCCGTCGGTTGGACACGTTTGTGGCTCTCTAGTGTAGTCATTAATAGCAATAACTCCGTCGGTTGGACACGTTTGTGGCTCTCTAGTGTAGTCATTAATAGCAATAACTCCGTCGGTTGGACATGTTTGTGGCTATCTAGCATAGTCATTAATAGCAATAGCTCCGTCGGTTGGACATGTTTGTGGCTCTCTAGCTTAGTCATTAATAGCAATAGCTCCGTCGGTTGGACATGTTTGTGGCTATCTAGCTTAGTCATTAATAGCAATAGCTCCGTCGGTTGGACATGTTTGTTGCTATCTAGCATTGTCATTAATAGCAATAGCTTGGTCGGTTGGACATGTTTGTGGCTCTCTAGCTTAGTCATTAATAGCAATAGCTCCGTCGGTTGGACATGTTTGTGGCTATCTAGCGTAGTCATTAATAGCAATAGCTCCGTCAGTTGGACATGTTTATGGCTCTCTAGCTTAGTCATTAATAGCAATAGCTCCGTCGGTTGGACATGTTTGTGGCTATCTAGCTTAGTCATTAATAGGAATAGCTCGGTCGGTTGGACATGTTTGTGGCTCTCTAGTGTAGTCATTAATAGCAATAACTCAGTCGGTTGGACATGTTTGTGGCTATCTAGCATAGTCATTAATAGCAATAGCTCCGTCGGTTGGACATGTTTGTGGCTATCTAGCGTAGTCATTAATAGCAATAGCTCCGTCGGTTGGACATGTTTATGGCTCTCTAGCTTAGTCATTAATAGCAATAGCTCCGTCGGTTGGACATGTTTGTGGCTATCTAGCTTAGTCATTAATAGGAATAGCTCGGTCGGTTGGACATGTTTGTGGCTCTCTAGTGTAGTCATTAATAGCAATAACTCCGTTGGTTGGACATGTTTGTGGCTATCTAGCATAGTCATTAATAGCAATAGCTCCGTTGGTTGGACATGTTTGTGGCTATCTAGCATTGTCATTAATAGCAATAGCTTGGTCGGTTGGACATGTTTGTGGCTCTCTAGCTTAGTCATTAATAGCAATAGCTCCGTCGGTTGGACATGTTTGTGGCTATCTAGCATAGTCATTAATAGCAATAGCTCCGTCGGTTGGACATGTTTGTGGTGCTCTAGCTTAGTCATTAATAGCAATAGCTCCATCGGTTGAGCATAGGACTGCTAAGCCAACATTTAATTGTCCGAACCCTGAGTTAGGGCGCCATGACTTTGTTTATTAATTTACAATTTGGCAATACAATGTAAAATTTGCATAAATAAAATATCTTCTGTTATAGGTCTTTTGTTTAAACCACCCATAAATTATAGGTTTTTTTTCTAGAGCGGAATGATAGGGTGCCCTGCCCCTTTTTATCCCGCCCTTTATATCTGCCCTTTTGCCATTTTTTAAAATGTTTTTCACACAGGTTAGTGTCTTCTGGCGGGCAGATCTTTATAAACTTGAAGCCGCCTGCCAGTTTGACCGATGTGTACTGCCCTCCCGCCCGCCAGTTTGACCGATGTGTACTGCCCTCCCGCCCGCCAGTTTGACCGATGTGTACTGCCTTCCCGCCCGCCAGTTTGACCGATGTGTACTGCCCTCCCTCCCGCCAGTTTGACCGATGTGTACTGCCCTCCCGCCCGCCAGTTTGACCGATGTGTACTGCCCTCCCGCCCGCCAGTTTGACCGATGTGTACTGCCCTCCCGCCCGCCAGTTTGACCGATGTGTACTGCCCGCCAGTTTGACCGATGTGTACTGCCCGCCAGTTTGACCGATGTGTACTGCCCGCCAGTTTGACCGATGTGTACTGCCCTCCCGCCCGCCAGTTTGACCGATGTGTACTGCCCGCCAGTTTGACCGATGTGTACTGCCCTCCTGCCCGCCAGTTTGACCGATGTGTACTGCCCTCCCGCCCGCCAGTTTGACCGATGTGTACTGCCCACCAGTTTGACCGATGTGTACTGCCCTCCCGCCCGCCAGTTTGACCGATGTGTACTGCCCGCCAGTTTGACCGATGTGTACTGCCCTCCTGCCCGCCAGTTTGACCGATATGTACTGCCCTCCCGCCCGCCAGTTTGACCGATGTGTACTGCCCGCCAGTTTGACCGATGTGTACTGCCCTCCCGCCCGCCAGTTTGACCGATGTGTACTGCCTTCCCGCCCGTCAGTTTGACCGATGTGTACTGCCCTCCCGCCCGCCAGTTTGACCGATGTGTACTGCCCTCCTGCCCGCCAGTTTGACCGATGTGTACTGCCCTCCCGCCCGCCAGTTTGACCGATGTGTACTGCCCTCCCGCCCGCCAGTTTGACCGATGTGTACTGCCCTCCTGCCCGCCAGTTTGACCGATGTGTACTGCCCTCCCGCCCGCCAGTTTGACCGATGTGTACTGCCCGCCAGTTTGACCGATGTGTACTGCCCTCCCGCCCGCCAGTTTGACCGATGTGTACTGCCCTCCTGCCCGCCAGTTTGACCGATGTGTACTGCCCTCCCGCCCGCCAGTTTGACCGATGTGTACTGCCCGCCAGTTTGACCAATGTGTACTGCCCGCCAGTTTGACCGATGTGTACTGCCCGCCAGTTTGACCGATGTGTACTGCCCTCCCGCCCGCCAGTTTGACCGATGTGTACTGCCCGCCAGTTTGACCGATGTGTACTGCCCTCCTGCCCGCCAGTTTGACCGATGTGTACTGCCCGCCAGTTTGACCGATGTGTACTGCCCGCCAGTTTGACCGATGTGTACTGCCCGCCAGTTTGACCGATGTGTACTGCCCTCCTGCCCGCCAGTTTGACCGATGTGTACTGCCCTCCCGCCCGCCAGTTTGACCGATGTGTACTGCCCTCCCGCCCGCCAGTTTGACCGATGTGTACTGCCCGCCAGTTTGACCGATGTGTACTGCCCTCTCGCCCGCCAGTTTGACCGATGTGTACTGCCCTCTCGCCCGCCAGTTTGACCGATGTGTACTGCCCTCCCGCCCGCCAGTTTGACCGATGTGTACTGCCCTCCCGCCCGCCAGTTTGACCGATGTGTACTGCCCTCCTGCACGCCAGTTTGACCGATGTGTACTGCCCTCCCGCCCACCAGTTTGACTGATGTGTACTGCCCTTCCGCCAGCCAGTTTGACCGATGTGTACCGCCCGCCAGTTTGACCGATGTGTACTGCCCTCCCGCCCGCCAGTTTGACCGATGTGTACTGCCCTCCCGCCCGCCAGTTTGAACGATGTGTACTGCCCTCCCGCCCGCCAGTTTGACCGATGTGTACTGCCCGCCCGCCAGTTTGACCGATGTGTACTGCCCTTCCGCCTGCCAGTTTGACCGATGTGTACTGCCCTCCTGCCCGCCAGTTTGACCGATGTGTACTGCCCGCCAGTTTGACCGATGTGTACTTGCCCTCCCGCCCGCCAGTTTGACCGATGTGTACTGCCCTCCCGCCCGCCAGTTTGACCGATGTGTACTGCCCGCCCGCCAGTTTGACCGATGTGTACTGCCCGCCAGTTTGACCGATGTGTACTGCCCTACTGCCTCTTTCATCAGGTATAATTAGCTGTCAATTACCATAAATTAGCAACATTTTTCTATGGGGTAGAACCCCCAAATACACCTCCAACACACCCACTTTGTGGCTCAAAATGCACCCTATCCTTGTTCTGACTAGTGATGTGCATCGGTTTCAAAATCCATTTTCGATTAATCGGAATAATCGGACGGGTAAACCGATTAGATAATTGATTATTAATCGGGCAATTGATATAGTTATAAATCAAAATCATTCCATCTAATTTGTGAGTTTAACAATCTATTTAGTACTAATAAATTACTTACAAGTTACTAGTTTCGACAAATTAGTTACTCAGTTACATCTGAGTACTAGACTTTAAGTTACTGGACTGCCACCTGATAAAAAATTAGTTTTTAAGTTAATAGAGGACAGAACACTTAGTGACATACTAGTGAAAAGTCTAGTACTAGATACAGTTAGAATTGTTGTTGCAAACGTGCAATGCTAATAAAATACAGCCAATAGTAAATCGTAGTTTTATTTGAGGTATAAACAAACATAAAAGTAAGAGACAAAAATAAAGACATAAAGCCATCCGTTCAACATCTGATGTGTCGATTAAAACTATTATATACTGAGTCAAAAAAGAAACGATACCTGGTGTTTATGTGTCTATAATTTCAACATTT
This sequence comes from Archivesica marissinica, assembly GCA_014843695.1. Classification (NCBI taxonomy): domain Eukaryota; kingdom Metazoa; phylum Mollusca; class Bivalvia; order Venerida; family Vesicomyidae; genus Archivesica; species Archivesica marissinica. The sequence continues at coordinate 911,399 of JABXNX010000022.1, read as the reverse complement.
ATTAAGAAAATTCTTTGAAAATTCATAAGATGATAGTCCAACATGTTTGAAAGAGGAGCACATAAAGCATAATGAGCCTCCGAAACTGTCTGCTGCGTGATGACGTAATTCGTCGGACAGGGGTCTAATGGAATTTTCACCCAGACGTCAATACCGAGTACGGGCACCATTTGCGTCTCTCACTGCAATGCACCGCCGTCGCATCGAACGGAAGAGTGTCTGAATCTCTTGCTGGTCAATATTTGTCCACTCCTGACTCAAAACATCCCTCAGTTGGTTTAACATTACCGGCTGACATCGTCTGACGCGGCGGTCTAACGTATCCCACAAATGTTCTATGGGTGACAAGTCTGGTGACAAAGCAGGCCACGGCAGGGTTTCAATATTGTTCTGCTCCAATAATGTGGTGGAAATCCGAGCAGTATGACACCTGGCGTTGTCCTGTTGGAACAGTGTGACGTTTCTGTTGGCGTTAAAGAACGGCACAACAACTGGCGCAAGGATCTCATCACAGTACCGCTGGGCGTTTAGGTTCCCGTCCACCACTAACAGTTCAGTGCGACTGCCGAAGGTGATACCGCCCCACGCCATAACACTTCCGCCCCCGAACAGATCGACCTGACGTACACATGCGTCGGCGTAACGTTCACCGCGTCTGCGATATACCCGCTCTCTGCCATCCGCTCGACGCAAACAGAACCGCGATTCATCTCTAAACATCACCGAATTCCACTGTAAACGAGTCCAGCGAGCAAGTTCCGTCGTCCATTCCCGCCGTACGTCACGGTGACGTCGTGTCAGGATGGGTCCAACGTATGGCCGATAGGCACGAATGCCACGTTCACCGAGCCAGTTCCTGACTGTGTGCACTGATGCGATTGTTGGTCATCCCAGGAGTAACGGCAGCTGTGTGCGTAGCAGGTAGGAACCGGTTACGTAAATGTGACGTCCGAATGTGACGGTCCTGTTCACGCGTCGTCACACATGGTCGACCAGATCTTGGACTGTCGTCCACCGATCCATGTGTTCGATAACGTCGAAGTAGACGTGTTATCGTGATCCGCGTAACCCTGAGTCGATTTGTGACGTCACGCTGACGTAAACCGCCGTCAATCATGCCAATGGCACGCATTCTCTGATTGCGGTTTAGCCTAGGCATTTTGTTAGCGGTAACAATGGGTATGTAAGGTGTTTTTCCTTGATGATAATTTGTACATGTGTAGGAAGTTGTCTTTGTTGAGGAGCACGTGCAAATCGGAAATTCGGCGTTCCAGGATTATCGGGTGTTTATTTACCTGTGTATATGGTTGGCTGACGTTGCAATAAGATACCCGGTACTGATACGTAATAATATATTAAACCTTTCTATGGTTTTATCCATTTTACGTCATTTTTAGCTTGGTATCGTTTCTTTTTTGACTCAGTATATGATACTGAACTTGAGACAGCTTCAATACAGAACAAATTATTTGAATTTGACGAAATATGCTAAAAAGTTTTAATTTAAAATTATATTGAAAATAATTGTCATCAATCACTTGGTAGAATGTAGGCTGCAGACCTCTTTTCTTTTTTTTCTAAGTGTAACTTAATTTTTTCACCACTTTAAGGCCAACATGATAATGACTTGATATATTTATATACACTATTATTCATGCCGATTGTTTATTCTACTCGTTAAAAAATGTACATTATTGTAAGGTGCTTGTGGGATGCCCTCGACCCACAGGTCACCTATGACGAGGAAAATAAACGGGCCTTAAACGTGGTTCGAAAAAAAAAAAAAAAAAAGACTCGTTGATTATAATCGATTACACATTTTCACAATCGATTATCGCCGATGTCCATGCCGGCGAACGATTGTCGGCAACTTAGCGATAATCGGTTTATCACTAGTTCTGACCAACCCTGCCCTTTTTTCCATTCTAGAATAACCATATGAATCAGAATAGATAGAGTATCAATACGCTTGATAAAAGCAAAATTCTTGGAAATGGGAAGGGACACCCCTCCTATAACCACTCTGACCGCCGCCCCAATATTCGCCCGCTCGTGACATGCCTGAATTGATCGTGTGTATTCTGACATTCCATCGGTTTGTGCATCTTGTCAGTTCATCTGATATTCTGATTCTGACTGCAAACATACACATGATACTTCCCATTCAGAAGCTAGTGAGCACAGCCACAAGCTTTAATCCATTACTTGCAACTTTCAAGACTCCGTTTTGGCTTCTCTGGAAAGATCTAGATAGCACCTGTCTGTATTACACATACCCCATTTTTTTATGTTAAAACTCCAGGTTTAGTTACCTAGGGTTATTATTGGAACCTTCGACACAGTAGCTTGTCGACGGAAAATGGCAGAATTTAAGCATTGCTTTTACTAGAGTAGCTCATGGTTGTTGAGTATGCACTTTATTGTACAGACCTAAACTCTTCAGGAATCCATTAATTGAAGGTCCAGGAACAATATTTGGTTGGTAACACATTTGCCACCGACGGCAAAATAGCTGAAATGGCCACACCCATTTTTGGGCCACGCCCCCTTAACGCCGTGACTGTATCTACAGAACCGTTGGACCTAGGAGGTTGCCCGCCACTCAAAATTTGCGCAATGGCCACATTATGGGGGTCACAATACATTTTCATATCCAAAAGTCAATGGTTTTTGAGATAATTGCCAAAAACCGATTTCAGCATGTTACGCACTACAATATTATTCGTAATTGTTCCTGTTCCTGTTCCTATTGTTCAATTACTTGATTCCTGAAGAGTCTAGACTAGACCAGAGCTTATCGAATTTAGTCTAGAGTCTAGACTAGAGTCTAGTCTAGAAGTTTTCTATCTTTATTGTGGTCTGATGAAGGGGTGTATGCAATCGCCAAAGAAATCCAGCTGTTGAAGCCAGATCAGTTTGGTAACATATTCCTTGGAATGGAACCATTTCACATGGAGAAGATTGTCATCGCTTGCCTTGGGAAGTTTTTAGGCTGTATCGGTATTGATCTGGGTTTGATTGAGACTGAAGCCTTTGGCAAGCTTGTTGTAGAGAATAGTGTCATGACTGGAGGTCACTATTGCAAAGGCAAGGAGGGAATGAGTCTTGTAGCAGAGGTGATGACAGTTCTTATGTTTGAGAAGTTTCAACCTGACCAGGACAGTACTAGTTGTGAATTAGACCAGCAAATAGAGACCATGGAAACTAAGATGCAGCAGGCTTTAGATGCTGACCATACAGAATTCAGAGAGATTTGGGAAGAAAGCAAGATCTTACATGCAGACTTGAAGAAGTCTTTCACAGAATGAAAAGAAACGGCCTGTAATGAGAATGTGAGGTACTGGAGCTTGTTTCTGGATGAGCTGTATCCTATCCTGAGAGATCTTACACACTCTATTCGGCAAGGCGATTGGCATCTTTTCGTTTCAGCTGTGCGGAGGTGCATGCCTTTGTTCTTCGGGTTTGGCCGGACAAACTATAGCAGATGGGGTACGCTGTTCCTTGAAGATTGCCTGGACCTACAAAGGAAGTTCCCAGGTATCTACAGATGCTTTACAGATGGTGGATGGGTGATGTACCACACTCCCCGACAAGGCAGTGCAGTAGGATTTGACATGGCACTCGAGAAGTGTTACAATAAACCCGCCAAGGTTGCTGGAGGTATCATTGGGATGACGAGACAGAAAGAAGCAGTAGCCTTATGGAATCTCCTAAAGCATGAGAAAGATCTTCATGTGGCACAGCTGCTGGAATGGTACAACTTGGGAGACAAAGATGACAGTGAGCTGAGCCTACACCATGAGTTCTATCCAAGTTCTACGAAGATTGGCCATGTTCGTGCAAAGACGCTTCTGGATTACATAAAATCCATCAACAATCCGTTCGACGCTGGAATCAGACTTCAGAACATCTCTACAGGAGCTGACATTCCCCAGGAGGTTGTCAATGGATTACTTGAATGCCTGGAAATTGGTGAGAAGAGTTATGAAGAGTTTGTTGAGACCAGATTTCAGGATAAGGAGAAGCACCTACATGATACAATCCCTACCAACCGCAAGACTGTTTTCGTGAAACGTACGTCTACTCCGTCCACAGCGAAGAAATCGATGGCGAAAAAGGATGCAGCGGAAACGAATAGGTACATTGACTATGCTAGAGAAAGAGGGTACAGCATGGTAGAACTCCTGAAGTATGAATTGACCAGCACATCCCAGTTCCTCACCACTGAATGTAAAGATGGCATCAAATTGAAGAAGCCCGATAAAGCCTCCTTAGCCAGGGAACTTGTCAGTCACCTTCCACAGGAGACGAGGAATGTAAAGAGTGACGCTCAGATGACAATAGTGGACTTCATGGCACTTGTGCGTAAACTACCGATGAAAAAGATGGGCCTTCACACATTCGGGGAATTGGCTGAGAGTCTTTCCAACAGGATTCTTGCTACAGGCTCCGTGTCCACAAGAATAGACATTATTTTTGATGTTTATCAAAAATCATCAATCAAGCAAATGGAACGGGCACAGAGAAGTTCCTCAGAACAAATCACAATCACCATTCGGTCTGACAATCAGAAACTCCCTGTCGATCTTGATATGTTCTGGAGCTCAATGTTGAACAAAGTTTGGTTGCAGGAGTATGTCTTCAAGTGGATGCTGCAGAATGTCGAGTCGGACAAGGAAATCTTCTTTGGAGGAGTATATGGGGGTGAATGCAGGAAACTGTTAGCTGGCACTGAAACACAGATCGCAGAGCTCTCAAGCAACCAAGAAGAAGCCGACGACAGAATCATGTTCCATATTAATGATGGTGTTGTGAAACACGGGGTTCAATCAGTCTTGGTCGACTCGCCTGACACAGATGTCTTTGTCAACCTCATCTTCCACTTCAACACAACCTGGCAACTACAAAAGCTGTACGTGAAGCTTGGTAACCGGAAAACAAAGAAAACTGTACCAGTCCACCTGTTGGTTGATCAACTGGACAACCGTTTGGTGTCGTGTCTCCCAGCCATTCATGCTCTCAGCGGTTGCGACAGTACCAGCAAGGTGGGTCCAAAGCTGTCTGGCCTGAAAGCATCCATCGATCTCTCCCTACTGGAAGGGTTTGGTGTAGAAGAACTGTCACCACAGATAACAAGCAATGCTGAAAAGTTCCTTGTGTCTGGATTAAAGAAGACCGACTGTTCCACTTTCGATGAATATCGCTGGGAGCAATACCACAACTCCAAGAAAGAACTGGACTTCAACCAGCTTGTGTGCTGTTCATCAACGCTACGAGAATACATAAAGCGAGCATATATTCAGTGTAAGATGTGGTTGCAAGCCCCAACTCCTGCCGTCACCAAACCAGATCCACTCCAGTATGGGTATGAAGCAATGGACGTTGGCATAACACCAGTGATACTGCCAGTATCGTGCAGGCCCAATGACCTGCCTCCTCCATGCAAATGCCCAAGAGCATGTATGAGTACCAAAAAGTGCACTTGCAGAGACAGGAACATTAAATGTGTGACGTTTTGTGGCTGTAGTAAAGGCGAAAAGTGTAGAAATCCAAATAATTAAATTCCAAAATAGGAAGATGCAAAATATATATGCAAAATAAAATATATATGCAAAATAAAAGGTATAACAGGTTATGATAAAGTGTCATATAATGTTGTGGCCTTGGTGGTATCATACAATTGTAGTTTGTAACATGTTGAAATCAGTTTTTGGCAATTATCTCAAAAACCATTGACTTTTGGATATGAAAATGTATTGTGACCCCCATAATGTGGCCATTGCGCAAATTTTGAGTGGTCGGGCAATCTCCTAGGTCCAGCGGTTCTGTAGATACAGTCACGGCGTTAAGGGGGCGTAGCCCAAAAAGGGGTGTGGCCATTTCAGCTATTTCGCCGTCGGTGGCAAATGTGTTACCAACCAAATATTGTTCCTGGACCTTCAATTAGTGGATTCCTGAAGAGTTTAGGTCTGTACAATAAAGTGCATGCTCAACCACCATGAGCTACTAGAGTATTTAGGGATTGTGAAATATCGATAGCTGATTGGATTATCGATTAATGGCCAAGTAGTAGCTGATTGGATTATCAATTACTGGCCAAGTAGTAGCTGATTGGATTATCGATTAATGGCCAAGTAGTAGCTGATTGGATTATCGATTAATGGCCAAGTAGTAGCTGATTGGATTATCGATTAATGGCCAAGTAGTAGCTGATTGGATTATCGATTAATGGCCAAGTAGTCACTGTCACATGACTCATAATCATGTGCCTCTCACTAGTGTAGATTCAAATCCCACTTGCGGTGTTGAATTATTTCATGTGAGGAAGCTATCCAGCTGGTTTGCAGAAGGTTGGTGGTTCTACCTGGGTTCCAGTCCTTGCATGAAATACTGATGAAAGGTTCACCAGGGGTCTTCCTCCACCAATAATCGCCATATGACCGAAGTTCTTCGTGTTATTTGACCCCAAACCAAACAAACAAAATGGATTATCAAGTTTGATTGACAGATGGCGACTGATCAATTATTTTTTAATATCAAACAACAGATACATATGCAACCTGATATAACCTGATACAATGCCATGCAACATGATACAACCCCATGTAACCTGATACAACACCATGTAACCTGATACAACCCCATGTAACCTGATACAACACCATGTAACCTGATACAACCCCATGTAACCTGATACAACCTCATGTAACCTGATACAACCCCATGTAACCTGATACAACCCCATGTAACCTGATACAATGCCATGCAACATGATACAACCCCATGTAACCTGATACAACACCATGTAACCTGATACAACCCCATGTAACCTGATACAACACCATGTAACCTGATACAACCCAATGTAACCTGATACAACCTCATGTAACCTGATACAACCCCATGTAACCTGATACAACCCCATGTAACCTGATACAACACCATGTAACCTGATACAACCCCATGTAACCTGATACAACCCCATGTAACCTGATACAACCCCATGTAACCTGATACAACCCCATACAACCTGATACAACCCCATGCAACCTGATACAACCCCATACAACCTGATACAATCCCATGTAACCTGATACAATCCCATGTAACCTGATACAACCCCATGCAACCTGATACAACCCCATACAACCTGATACAATCCCATGCAACCTGATACAATCCCATGCAACCTGATACAACCCCATGTAACCTGATACAATCCCATGTAACACCATGCAACCTGATTCAATCCCATACAACCTGATACAATCCCATGCAACCTGATACAACCCCATGTAACACCATGTAACCTGATACAATCCCATACAACCTGATACAATCCCATGTAACCTGATACAATCCCATGTAACACCATGTAACCTGATACAATCCCATACAACCTGATACAATCCCATGCAACCTGATACAACCACATGTAACCTGATACAACCCCATACAACCTGATGCAACACCATGCAACCTGATACAACCCCATACAACCTGATACAACCCCATACAACCTGATACAACCCCATGTAACCTGATACAACCCCATGCAACCTGATACAACCCCATGTAACCTGATACAACCCCATGCAACCTGATACAATCCCATGTAACCTGATACAATCCCATACAACCTGATACAACCCCATACAACCTGATACAACCCCATGCAACCTGATACAACCCCATGTAACCTGATACAACCCCATGTAACACCATGCAACCTGATACAACCCCATGTAACCTGATACAACCCCATGCAACCTGATACAATCCCATGTAACCTGATACAACCCCATGTAACCTGATACAACCCCATGCAACCTGATACAATCCCATGTAACCTGATACAATCCCATGCAACCTAATACAATCCCATGTAACACCATGCAACCTGATACAACCCCATGTAACCTGATACAATCCCATGTAACCTGATACAACCCCATGTAACCTGATACAATCCCATGCAACCTGATACAATCCCATACAGCCTGATACAACCCCATGTAACCTGATACAACCCCATGCAACCTGATACAACCCCATGCAACCTGATACAATCCCATGCAACCTGATACAATCCCATGTAACCTGATACAATCCCATGTAACACCATGCAACCTGATACAACCCCATGTAACCTGATACAATCCCATGTAACCTGATACAATCCCATGTAACCTGATACAATCCCATGCAGCCTGATACAATCCCATGCAACCTGATACAATCCCATGTAACCTGATACAATCCCATGTAACACCATGCAACCTGATACAACCCCATGTAACCTGATACAATCCCATGTAACCTGATACAATCCCATGTAACCTGATACAACCCCATGTAACCTGATACAATCCCATGTAACCTGATACAACCCCATGTAACCTGATACAATCCCATGCAACCTGATACAATCCCATACAACCTGATACAACCCCATGTAACCTGATACAACCCCATGCAACCTGATACAACCCCATACAACCTGATACAATCCCATGTAACCTGATACAATCACATGCAACCTGATACAATCCCATGCAACCTGATACAATCCCATGCAACCTGATACAATCCCATGTAACCTGATACAACCCCATGTAACCTGATACAACACCATGCAACCTGATACAACCCCATGTGACCTGATACAACCCCATGCAACCTGATACAACCCCATGTAACCCCATGCAACCTGATACAACCCCATGTAACACCATGCAACCTGATACAATCCCATGCAACCTGATACAACCCCATGTAACCTGATACAACCCCATGCAACCAGATACAACCCCATGTAACCTGATACAACCCCATGTAACCTGATACAACCCCATGCAACCCCATGTAACCTGATACAACCCCATGTAACCTGATACAACCCCATGTAACCTGATACAACCCCATGCAACCTGATACAACCCCATACAACCCCATGTAACCTGATACAATCCCATGTAACCTGATTCAACCCCATGCAACCTGATACAACCCCATGTAACCTGATACAATCCCATGCAACCTGATACAATCCCATGCAACCTGATACAACCCCATGTAACCTGATACAACCCCATGTAACCTGATACAATCCCATGCAACCTGATACAATCCCATGTAACACCATGCAACCTGATACAATCCCATGTAACACCATGCAACCTGATACAACCCCATGTAACCTGATACAATCCCATGTAACCTGATACAACCCCATGTAACCTGATACAATCCCATGCAACCTGATACAATCCCATACAACCTGATACAACCCCATGTAACCTGATACAACCCCATGCAACCTGATACAACCCCATGCAACCTGATACAATCCCATGCAACCTGATACAATCCCATGTAACCTGATACAATCCCATGTAACCATGCAACCTGATACAACCCCATGTAACCTGATACAATCCCATGTAACCTGATACAATCCCATGTAACCTGATACAACCCCATGTAACCTGATACAATCCCATGCAACCTGATACAATCCCATGCAACCTGATACAATCCCATGTAACCTGATACAATCCCATGTAACACCATGCAACCTGATACAACCCCATGTAACCTGATACAATCCCATGCAACCTGATACAATCCCATGCAACCTGATACAATCCCATGTAACCTGATACAATCCCATGTAACACCATGCAACCTGATACAACCCCATGTAACCTGATACAATCCCATGTAACCTGATACAATCCCATGCAACCTGATACAATCCCATCTAACCTGATACAACCCCATGTAACCTGATACAATCCCATGTAACCTGATACAATCCCATGCAACCTGATACAATCCCATGTAACCTGATACAATCCCATGTAACCTGATACAATCCCATGTAACCTGATACAACCCCATGTAACCTGATACAATCCCATGTAACCTGATACAATCCCATACAACCTGATACAATCCCATGCAACCTGATACAACCCCATGTAACCTGATACAACCCCATGTAACCTGATACAATCCCATGCAACCTGATACAATCCCATGTAACACCATGCAACCTGATACAATCCCATGTAACACCATGCAACCTGATACAACCCCATGTAACCTGATACAATCCCATGTAACCTGATACAACCCCATGTAACCTGATACAATCCCATGCAACCTGATACAATCCCATACAACCTGATACAACCCCATGTAACCTGATACAACCCCATGCAACCTGATACAACCCCATGCAACCTGATACAATCCCATGCAACCTGATACAATCCCATGTAACCTGATACAATCCCATGTAACACCATGCAACCTGATACAACCCCATGTAACCTGATACAATCCCATGTAACCTGATACAATCCCATGTAACCTGATACAACCCCATGTAACCTGATACAATCCCATGCAACCTGATACAATCCCATGTAACCTGATACAATCCCATGTAACCTGATACAATCCCATGTAACACCATGCAACCTGATACAACCCCATGTAACCTGATACAATCCCATGCAACCTGATACAATCCCATGCAACCTGATACAATCCCATGTAACCTGATACAATCCCATGTAACACCATGCAACCTGATACAACCCCATGTAACCTGATACAATCCCATGTAACCTGATACAATCCCATGCAACCTGATACAATCCCATGTAACCTGATACAATCCCATGTAACCTGATACAACCCCATGTAACCTGATACAACCCCATGCAACCTGATACAATCCCATGTAACCTGATACAACCCCATGTAACCTGATACAATCCCATGTGTTTTGTTGTTGTTGTTTTCAACCTGATACAATCCCATGTAACCTGATACAATCCCATGCAACCTGATACAATCCCATGCAACCTGATACAACCCCATACAACCTGATACAACCCCATACAACCTGATACAACCCCATTGTTCAACCTGATACAACCCCATGTAACCTGATACAATTGTTGTTGTTGTTTTGTTGTTTGTTGTTGTTGTTTGTGTTGTGTTTTGTCCATGTAACCTGATACAACCCCATGTAACCTGATACAATCCCATGCAACCTGATACAACCCCATACAACCTGATACAACACCATGTAACCTGATACAACCCCATGTAACCTGATACAACCCCATACAACATGATACAATCCCATACAACCTGATACAACACCATGCAACCTGATACAACACCATGTAACCTGATACAACACCATACAACCTGATACAACCCCATGTATCCTGATACAACACAATGCAACCTGATACAACACCATACAACCTGATACAACACCATACAACCTGATACAACACCATGCAACCTGATACA
>JABXNX010000022.1:852198-899062 GCA_014843695.1 Archivesica marissinica | reverse complement strand
ATACATACATACATACATACATACATACATACATACATACATACATACATACATAAATACATACATACATACATACATACATACATACATACATAAATACATACATACATACATACATACATACATACATACATACATACATACATACATACATACATACATACATACATACATACATACATACATACATACATACATACATACATACATACATACATACATACATACATACATACATACATACATACATACATACATACATACATACTCATACATACATACATACATACATACATACATACATACATACATACATACATACATACATACATACATACATACATACATACATACATACATACATACATACATACATACATACATACATACATACATACATACATACATACATACATACATACATACATACATACATACATACATACATACATACATACATACATACATACATACATACATACATACATACTACATACATACATACATACATACATACATACATACATACATACATACATACATACATACATACATACATACATACATACATACATACATACATACATACATACATACATACATACATACATACATACATACATACATACATACATACTACATATACATACATACATACATACATACATACATACACTCATTCTATTACATAATACATACATACATACATCATACATACATACATACATACATACATACATACTAATACATACATGTTTTTTTAAATAAATACTCATACATACATACATACATACATACATAATACATAAAACATACATAGATGACATACATAATACATACATACATACATACATACATACATACATACTATATAATACATATACATACATATCATAAATACATTACATGATACATACATCATCATACATACATACATAAATATATACATACATACATCATACGTACATAAATACATACATACATACATACATACATACATACATATATACATACATAATACATACATACATACATATACATCTCCAACACAGCGATATAGACCAGTATACTATTATCTCCATCCATATACTATTACGTCTCCCACCAGAGATATAGACCATTATACTACTGTATCTCCATACATACATATACATCTCCAACACAGAGATATAGACCATCTCCATACCTACATCTCCAACACAGAGATATAGACCATTATACTACTATATCTCCATACATATATATATGTCTCCAACACAGAGATATAGACCATCTCCATACCTACATCTCCAACCCAGAGATATAGACCATTATACTAATGTATCTCCATACATATATATACGTCTCCAACACAGAGATATAGACCATTATACTACTGTATCTCCATACATATATATACGTCTCCAACCCAGAGATATAGACCATTATACCACTATATCTCCACGGTTGATCTGGGTCTATGTTGTTTGTACATTCCTTCCAATATATTCAGCATTTTAAGGGTTAAATGCACATGTAAATAGATAATGATTTTGAATGCATAGTCCCAAGTAACAAATAGAGTAACAAAGGTGCAACATTGCTACAGGGGTTTGGGGGGCGTGAATCCTAGAACATCAATGCTACAGGGGTTTGGGGGGCGTGAATCCTAGAACATCAATGGTGTAGTCTGAATCATTGTCCATATTTTGAGAGATCTAGTTTTGGAAATGATAGTAAATTGATCATAGATTGCTATACTGAATAAGTAAACACTATAATTACACTATGATAATGAGCATATGAAACTCAATGGTTGTTGATTGAATGGTTGTGGTTCAGTAAAATGTGTCATATTGCAGACCACATACCAAGTAAATGCGTATCATCCTTGCAAGCCAGTAATTACATTGCGGGGGAAATTTCATTGTCAGCAGGTGTCACATTTTCTGTGTTATTATAGTGAAATAAAGATACGGTAATAAGTCTTTTCCAGGAAGGCAGCAGAAACTAGATAAAATAACGATGCAAATAAATGTAAAGAAGGAAACAGTTACATTTCTAACAAATGAGCATTGCATAATATAGACATAAAAGTTTCTACAAAACATTTTACGATACTTGAAACTGCACTAAATTAAACAGGATGCTTTAACAAGTTAATGGATAAAGCGTTTTTTTAGTTAGTTATTTGAATCTTTTAAATTCTTCCAAGGTCAGTCAGAACTCTATGCAGCCTGATACAACAACCTGTCTTTACTGTGAAAAGGTGACACAACGAATCATGAAAATCACTTGGAATAACTGATGTTCAGAGTTCAGGATTACTTGTATCATGTCTTCATAATATACCATGTTCCATCCAGGTCTTCCAAACAGGAGGCCCGTATCATGTCTTCATAATATACCGTGTTTCTTCCAGGTCTTCCAAACAGGAGGCCCATATCATGTCTTCATAATATACCATGTTCCATCCAGGTCTTCCAAACAGGAGGCCCATATCATGTCTTCATAATATACCGTGTTCCATTTCAAATAGCACTTTACAAAAATGGGGTACAAACATGAATGAAATTACCTTATATAATCTGTTCTTTAGACTGTGTACTGATTCATATTCAATAATAATGAAAAATAGCAATGTATGTACCGGATCATTGCTCCAGACTTTAAATAATGTATGTACCGGATCATCACTCCAGACTTTATATAATGTATGTACCGGATCATCACTCTAGACTTTATATAATGTACGTACCGGATCATCACTCTAGACTTTATATAATGTATGTACCAGATCATCACTCTAGACTTTATATAATGTATGACATAATGTACCGGATCATCACTCCAGACTTTATATAATGTATGTACCAGATCATCACTCTAGACTTTATATAATGTATGGAAAATAATTGTTACCGGATCATCAACTCCAGACTTAAGCATGTATGTACCGGATCATCACGCCCAGATTTATATAAGGTAGACATAATGTACCGGTCATCACTCCAGGACTTTATATAATGTATGTTCCGGATATTGTTCCAGACTTTATATAATGTATGTACCGGATCATTGTTCTAGACTTTATATAATGTATGTTGTACCGGATCATCACTCCAGACTTTATATAATGTATGTACCGGATCATCACTCTAGACTTTATATAATGTATGACATAATGTACCGGATCATCACTCTAGACTTTATATAATGTATGTACCGGATCATCACTCCAGACTTTATATAATGTATGTTCCGGATCATCACTCCAGACTTTAAATAATGTATGTTCCGGATCATTGTTCCAGACTTTATATAATGTATGTACCGGATCATTGTTCTAGACTTTATATAATGTATGTACCGGATCATCACTCCAGACTTTATATAATGTATGTACCGGATCATCACTCTAGACTTTATATAATGTATGTACCGGATCATCACTCTAGACTTTATATAATGTATGTACCGGATCATCACTCCAGACTTTATATAATGTATGTACCGGATCATCACTCCAGACTTTATATAATGTATGTACCGGATCATCATTCCAGACTTTATATAATGTTTGTACCGGATCATCACTCCAGACTTTATATAATGTATGTACCGGATCATCACTCCAGACTTTATATAATGTATGTACCGGATCATCACTCTAGACTTTATATAATGTATGTACCGGATCATCACTCTAGACTTTATATAATGTATGTACCGGATCATCACTCCAGACTTTATATAATGTATGTACCGGATCATCACTCTAGACTTTATATAATGTATGTACCGGATCATCACTCCAGACTTTATATAATGTATGTACCGGATCATCACTCTAGACTTTATATAATGTTTGTACTGGATCATCACTCCAGACTTTATATAATGTATGTACCGGATCATCACTCTAGACTTTATATAATGTTTGTACCGGATCATCACTCCAGACTTTATATAATGTATGTACCGGATCATCACTCTAGACTTTATATAATGTATGTACCGGATCATCACTCTAGACTTTATATAATGTATGTACCGGATCATCACTCCAGACTTTATATAATGTATGTACCGGATCATCACTCTAGACTTTATATAATGTTTGTACTGGATCATCACTCCAGACTTTATATAATGTATGTACCGGATCATCACTCTAGACTTTATATAATGTTTGTACCGGATCATCACTCCAGACTTTATATAATGTATGTACCGGATCATCACTCTAGACTTTATATAATGTATGTACCGGATCATCACTCTAGACTTTATATAATGTATGTACCGGATCATCACTCTAGACTTTATATAATGTATGTACCGGATTATCACTCCAGACTTTATATAATGTATGTACCGGATCATCACTCTAGACTTTATATAATGTTTGTACCGGATCATCACTCTAGACTTTATATAATGTATGTACCGGATCATCACTCTAGACTTTATATAATGTATGTACCGGATCATCACTCTAGACTTTATATAATGTATGTACCGGATCATCACTCTAGACTTTATATAATGTATGTACCGGATCATCACTCTAGACTTTATATAATGTATGTACCGGATCATCACTCCAGACTTTATATAATGTATGTACCGGATCATCACTCCAGACTTTATATAATCAGGTCAAATTGTCAATGTCATCCATTTTCATTGGAATTCCCTTGTACTATAACGGTTATATTCTTTGACACACAATTGTCAACCAGGGGATGGGTAGTATTTTCAATTGGGGTAGGTAGGATATTTCCTTTTTCACCGATGCATAAGAAAAATTCAGAAATACGCTTCATTTTAATTCAACTAATTTTACTTGAAACGGAAGTGACTGAGGCTGTGCTTGCGCTAAATTTAGTTTCAAACTAGAAATTGTTTTTGAAAAAAACCATATGTCTCCCTGTTGCTTCAGTGGAATAGTAATCGAATGCAATATATGAAGTCAATGCGAAAGAGTCAAACCTGTCTTAAGCAGCCAGCCAAGGGAATCACAGAAAGTGGTTGCTCAGCACAGGTGGCTGCTTAATAGAGGTCAAATGTATACTAAAACAACATATTGGGAACCTGAAAACTGGCTGCTTAATAATGGTTGGCTGCATAATATAGGTGGGCTGCTTAATATAGGTGGGCTGCATAATACAGGTGGGCTGCATAATACAGGTGGGCTGCATAATATAGGTGGGCTGCTTAATATAGGTGGGCTGCATAATACAGGTGGGCTGCATAATACAGGTGGGCTGCATAATACAGGTGGGCTGCATAATACAGGTGGGCTGCTTAATATAGGTGGGCTGCATAATACAGGTGGGCTGCATAATACAGGTGGGCTGCATAATACAGGTGGGCTGCTTAATATAGGTGGGCTGCATAATATAGGTGGGCTGCTTAATATAGGTGGGCTGCATAATACAGGTGGGCTGCATAATACAGGTGGGCTGCATAATACAGGTGGGCTGCATAATACAGGTGGGCTGCATAATACAGGTGGGCTGCTTAATATAGGTGGGCTGCATAATACAGGTGGGCTGCTTAATATAGGTGGGCTGCATAATACAGGTGGGCTGCATAATACAGGTGGGCTGCATAATATAGGTGGGCTGTGAGAATCTTGAGTTGAGAACAATTTGAAGTTTAGATGTTTTATGGAATTAACATGCCGGGCCTTTCGCACCTGAAGCTATAACGACTTCCACAATGTTAGCTAGTTATGACCTCAATACACACATAATTTGGCCTCTTAACCGTTTCCATCATAGAAGCACCTCTTGACGCCATTACCAATACAACATACATTGACAATGTAGTAGCCAAATCAATGTTCATAATCTCATGTAGTCCCAGTAATATCTATGTAGGTGGGATATATATGGCGACTACTTATCCACTGCATGATAGCTAAATGGCTGTCGTTAGTATGGAGATATAATAGTATATTAATCTAAATCTCTATGAAGTCCCAGTAATATCAATGGAGGTGGGATATATATGGCGACTACTTATCCACTGCATGATAGCTAAATGGCTGTCGTTTGTATGGAGATATAATAGTATATTAACCTAAATCTCTATGAAGGAAAAGGTTAAGACAAGTGGTATCTTTATTGTGGTATTCTCTTGGGCAGGTTTGACTGTATTAATTAGTGTTATCATATATGGTGCTTAGTCTTAAATTGCATTATTTGCATTTTTCATTCTTATGATAGAAATATTACCTCCCTTACATTACGTTACTCATTTCCTGTGTCAACAATTATGCTAATAAATACACAAGAACATAATTAGATATTCTATAATGTTGTAAAAGTTATTTGTATGTAATAATATGCCTGTTGTAAGCTTACTGACGAGATACATAGATTTCCAACAGTTTTAATACAGGTGACCACTAACACAGGTTTGTCTGTAAAGTCACATATAGTATTATGAAGATTTGGAGATGAAGCATGGACAAGCTTTGTGTTATAAATATGTTCAAACGGCCGTGAATCCGCAAAAATTCATCCCACCAGAAACAAGAATTACAATATGCACAACTTGACATCATACTGGTACTTCCTGCCAAGATTGGTGAAAAAGTAAAAAGGCGTTTTGGAGATAAAGTAAAAACAAGCATTGTAATAAAATTGTTCAAATGGCCATAAATCCGCAAATAATCATCCAACCGGAAAGGTGTTACAATATGCAAAATGTAGACATCATATCAATGCATACTGCCAAGCTTGGTGAAAATCCAACAAGGGATTTTGTAGATGAAGCGCGGACATGTTTGTGTTATAAAAATATTCAAATGGTCGTAAATCCGCCAAAAATCATGCATCCGGAGCTGGATTACAATATGCACAACTACATGTAGACATAATGGTCAGGTGCTTGCTGCCGTTGCAAGTTTAGTGAAAATCCAACAATGGATTTTGGAAATGAAGCGTGGAAGCTAAAGCAGACGGACGAATGGATCGACGGTAAAAACAACATGTCTCCCCAATTATGAGGAGACATCAATATGCCTTCCCAATTATGGGGGAGACATAGACATAATCAAGATATGGCAACAGACTGGTAATACTACAAAATTGAATGTAGATGTTAGAGAGTTTGATAGAAGCACAATCTGTGAAGTATGTTCACTTTACTATGCAAATTTTATTTAGGCTCAGTTGCGTTTTATTAGTGTAAACTAAAAAATATGTGCATATTTCAATGCATTTAACACCTGCATACTGAACAACTTGTCAGGATATCTACAGATCTGAAGTAGCAAAACAACAAATCCATTTAAATGCAAACAATTGATGGCTTTTTAGTTTCAAAATATCTTCTTCTACATTCAAAATAAATGAGTTCTTCACTAACAACCAAACCATAAACATGTCTCAGCCCTTCTACAAAAACCCCTCTATCAACCAAACAACTCTATAATCAGAAAAGCCCTCAAAACTGAAAACTCCTATGAACTCATAATTTTAAACAAAAATCCTAACTTTTAAACTGAAAACCCCCTCTAAGCCAATATCCGAAAAACTGAAAACCCCTCTAAGCTAATATCCGAAAAACTGAAAACCTCTCTAAGCCAATATCCAAAAACTGAAAACCACTCTAAGCCAATATCCCCAAAACTGAAAACCCCTCTAAGCCAATATACCAAAAACTGAAAACCCCTCTAAGCCAATATCTGAAAAACTGAAAACCCCTCTAAGCCAATATCCAAAAAACTGAAAACCACTCTAAGCCAATATCCCCAAAACTGAAAACCCCTCTAAGCCAATATCCCAAAAACTGAAAACCTCTCTAAGCCAATATCCGAAAAACTGAAAACCCCTCTAAGCCAATATCCGAAAACTGAAAACCCCTCTAAGCCAATATCTGAAAAACTGAAAACCCCTCTAAGCCAATATCCAAAAAACTGAAAACCCCTCTAAGCCAATATCCGAAAAACTGAAAACCTCTCTAAGCCAATATCCAAAAACTGAAAACCCCTCTAAGCCAATATACCAAAAACTGAAACCCCTCTAAGCCAATATCCGAAAAACTGAAAACCTCTCTAAGCCAATATCCGAAAAACTGAAAACCCCTCTAAGCCAATATCCGAAAAACTGAAAACCCCTCTAAGCCAATATCTGAAAAACTGAAAACCCCTCTAAGCCAATATCCGAAAAACTGAAAACCCCTCTAAGCCAATATCCGAAAAACTGAAAACCCCTCTAAGCCAATATCCCCAAAACTGAAAACCCCTCTAAGCCAATATCCCCAAAACTGAAAACCCCTCTAAGCCAATATCCCAAAAACTGAAAACCCCTCTAAGCCAATATCCCAAAAAATGAAAACCCCTCTAAGCCAATATCCGAAAAACTGAAAACCCCTCTAAGCCAATATCCAAAAAATGAAAACCCCCTCTAAGCCAATATCCCCAAAACTGAAAACCCCTCTAAGCCAATATACCAAAAACTGAAAACCCCTCTAAATTAAAAATTCCTCTAAACCAAAAAACCCTCTAAATTAAAAATTCCTCTAAACCGAAAACCCTTCTAAACGAAGTAAGCCTCAAATCTGAACTTTTGCTCTGCATGATTCGGTTTAGATGGATTTCACTGTAAAATATTATAATTTAATGAAATTAGCATAAACATAATAATCTCAATGGGAAAAAAACTGATGATATACGATATCACATGATCACATTCAAGTTAAAGATTTATTACTACAAAGTATTTATTAAAACCACCCAAAGATGCTAATTTCAGATCTTCATATGATACCATTATCTGATATTATTTGATATGACTTAAAATCTCTGCTATTTTTATACTACCGGTACTGTATATTCCCGGTCATAAGTCGAGGGCCAAACTTTGGCTTGAAAATGCTGTTATAAACTGGATTCTTCCATAAGTCGAGGGCCAAACTTTGGCTTGAAAATGCTGTTTTAAACTGGATTCTTCCATAAGTCGAGGGCCAAACTTTGGCTTGAAAATGCTGTTTTAAACTGGATTCTTCCATAAGTCGAGGGCCAAACTTTGGCTTGAAAATGCTGTTATAAACTGGATTCTTCCATAAGTCGAGGGCCAAACTTTGGCTTGAAAATGCTGTTATAAACTGGATTCTTCCATAAGTCGAGGGCCAAACTTTGGCTTGAAAATGCTGTTATAAACTGGATTCTTCCATAAGTCGAGGGCCAAACTTTGGCTTGAAAATGCTGATTTTAAGCTGGATTCTTCCATAAGTCGAGGGTCAAACTTTGGCTTGAAAATGCTGATTTTAAACTGGATTCTTCCATAAGTCGAGGGTCAAACTTTGGCTTGAAAATGCTGATTTTAAGCTGGATTCTTCCATAATTCGAGGGTCAATCTTTGTGGACTTTCCTTACGACAATGGTTTTTCTCTCTCATGTTTTAATGAAACTGAACCAAATCTGATTGACTTTATTACAAACCATTATCATGTAAATAATTGTCTAAGCATAAGTTATATTAATCAAATAAAACAGACATGCATAAAGTTCCAAAAACTAATAATACATTTTTTTTGTTTTTCTTGTCAATAAGTCAACCTAGTAATTTCATCAGATTTCTGGATGAGAAAATGGTTGACGTATGGCCAGGAATATACTGAAAGTACAACCAGTCTGTTCTAAAGTAATTATGGATACCATTTAACACATTTTTAAAAACCATTATATGTTTTTATTTTTAGCACTCACTCACTCACTCACTCACTCACTCACTCACTCACTCACTCACTCACTCACTCACTCACTCACTCACTCACTCATTCATAAGACGGGAAGCAGCTTTGAGGCCATAATCTGAATCTGCACTTTTTGTCAGTAATATTACTATTTTTAAACAAAATTACCCATTTTGATAAATGAACTGGTCCAAAAGTTATTTTCTTATTAATTTAATGGTCTAAAAATATCATGCACCAGTCCATGATCAACTTGGTGTTGAATGGGTTAAGTGGAAAACATTAACAAATAAAATTAGCTAATAAGCTAATCTCGGTGTGATGTAATGGAGATTACTAATTCAACATTATTTTCTCAACCGTTTCTTGAGGCTATGGCGATGACACAAGATGAAGTGGTGAGATATGTTAATGTTAGGTGACGTCACAATGGCGATGCAGGTTTGAATCTCAGTAAACTAAATAATGTAGTGTGTCTATTGTGACATTTTATCAAGGGGAGGTTAACATTATTGACTTATAAAAGAAACCAGATAGAGTTGTTTCCCTTAAAATAACAATAAAGATTCTTTATAACACAATGGAAACCTCAAAATTGTACAGAATTAGTAACTTAATTCAGCATCATATAATATTATTATAATACTTACAGTACACTTTAGAGCACTTAGAGATATGATAAGTATGGTGGAAGTAAAGATTTGATAGCACTTAGAGATATGATCAGTATGGTAGATGGTGGAAGTAAAGACTTTACAGCACTTATAGACATGATAAGTATAGTAGATGGTGGAAGTAAAGATTTTACAGCACTTATAGACATGATAAGTATGGTGGATGGTGGAAGTAAAGACTTTACAGCACTTATAGATAGGATAAGTATGGTGGATGGTGGAAGTAAAGACTTTACAGCACTTATAGACATGATAAGTATAGTAGATGGTGGAAGTAAAGACATTACAGCACTTATAGATAGGATATGTATGGTAGATGGTGGGAAGTAAAGACTTTACAGCACTTATAGACATGATAAGTATAGTAGATGGTGGAAGTAAAGACATTACAGCACTTATAGATAGGATAAGTATGGTAGATGGTGGGAAGTAAAGACTTTACAGCACTTATAGACATGATAAGTATGGTAGATGGTGGAAGTAAAGACATTACAGCACTTATATACATGATAAGAGATAGATTTCTTTATTTATAGAGGGTGACCTAATTAGTTTTGAACTAATCCTCCTTAGGGCCCTCTAAAATAAGTATGGTAGATGGTGGAAGTAAAGACTTTACAGCATTTATAGACATGATAAGTATGGTAGATGGTGGAAGTAAAGACTTTACAGCACTTATAGACATGATAAGTATAGTAGATGGTGGAAGTAAAGACATTACAGCACTTATAGATAGGATAAGTATGGTAGATGGTGGGAAGTAAAGACGTTACAGCACTTATAGACATGATAAGCATGGTAGATGGTGGAAGTAAAGACTTTACAGCACTTATAGACATGATAAGTATGGTAGATGGTGGAAGTAAAGACATTACAGCACTTATATACATGATAAGAGATAGATTTCTTTATTTATAGAGGGTGACCTAATTAGTTTTGAACTAATCCTCCTTAGGGCCCTCTAAAATAAGTATGGTAGATGGTGGAAGTAAAGACTTTACAGCACTTATAGACATGATAAGTATGGTAGATGGTGGAAGTAAAGACTTTACAGCACTTATAGACATGATAAGTATAGTAGATGGTGGAAGTAAAGACTTTACAGCACTTATAGACATGATAAGTATGGTAGATGGTGGAAGTAAAGACATTACAGCACTTATATACATGATAAGAGATAGATTTCTTTATTTATAGAGGGTGACCTAATTAGTTTTGAACTAATCCTCCTTAGGGCCCTCTAAAATAAGTATGGTAGATGGTGGAAGTAAAGACTTTACAGCACTTATAGACATGATAAGTATGGTAGATGGTGGAAGTAAAGACTTTACAGCACTTATAGACATGATAAGTATAGTAGATGGTGGAAGTAAAGACATTACAGCACTTATAGATAGGATAAGTATGGTAGATGGTGGGAAGTAAAGACTTTACAGCACTTATAGACATGATAAGTATGGTAGATGGTGGAAGTAAAGACATTACAGCACTTATAGATAGGATAAGTATGGTAGATGGTGGGAAGTAAAGACTTTACAGCACTTATAGACATGATAAGCATGGTAGATGGTGGAAGTAAAGACTTTACAGCACTTATAGACATGATAAGTATGGTAGATGGTGGAAGTAAAGACTTTACAGCACTTATAGACATGATAAGTATAGTAGATGGTGGAAGTAAAGACATTACAGCACTTATAGATAGGATAAGTATGGTAGATGGTGGAAGTAAAGACTTTACAGCACTTATAGACATGATAAGTATGGTAGATGGTGGAAGTAAAGACATTACAGCACTTATATACATGATAAGAGATAGATTTCTTTATTTATAGAGGGTGACCTAATTAGTTTTGAACTAATCCTCCTTAGGGCCCTCTAAAATAAGTATGGTAGATGGTGGAAGTAAAGACTTTACAGCACTTATATACATGATAAGTATGGTAGATGGTGGAAGTAAAGACTTTACAGCACTTATAGACATGATAAGTATAGTAGATGGTGGAAGTAAAGACATTACAGCACTTATAGATAGGATAAGTATGGTAGATGGTGGGAAGTAAAGACTTTACAGCACTTATAGACATGATAAGTATGGTAGATGGTGGAAGTAAAGACATTACAGCACTTAGAGATAGGATAAGTATGGTAGATGGTGGAAGTAAAGACTTTACAGCACTTATAGACATGATAAGTATAGTAGATGGTGGAAGTAAAGACATTACAGCACTTATAGATAGGATAAGTATGGTAGATGGTGGAAGTAAAGACATTACATCACTTAGAGATAGGATAAGTATGGTAGATGGTGGAAGTAAAGACATTACAGCATTTATAGACATGATAAGTATGGTAGATGGTGGAAGTAAAGACATTACAGCACTTATAGACATGATAAGTATGGTAGATGGTGGAAGTAAAGACGTTACAGCACTTAGAGATAGGATAAGTATGGTAGATGGTGGAAGTAAAGACATTACAGCACTTAGAGATAGGATAAGTATGGTAGATGGTGGAAGTAAAGACTTTACAGCACTTATAGACATGATAAGTATGGTGGATGGTGGAAGTAAAGATTTTACAGCACTTATAGACATGATAAGTATGGTGGATGGTGGAAGTAAAGATTTTATAGCACTTATAGACATGATAAGTATGGTAGATGGTGGGAAGTAAAGACTTTACAGCACTTATAGACATGATAAGTATGGTAGATGGTGGAAGTAAAGACTTTACAGCACTTATAAACATGATATGTATGGTAGATGGTGGAAGTAAAGACATTACAGCACTTAGAGATAGGATAAGTATGGTGGATGGTGGAAGTAAAGATTTTACAGCACTTATAGATAGGATAAGTATGGTAGATGGTGGAAGTAAAGACTTTACAGCACTTATAGACATGATAAGTATGGTGGATGGTGGAAGTAAAGATTTTACAGCACTTATAGACATGATAAGTATGGTGGATGGTGGAAGTAAAGATTTTATAGCACTTATAGACATGATAAGTATGGTAGATGGTGGGAAGTAAAGACTTTACAGCACTTATAGACATGATAAGTATGGTAGATGGTGGAAGTAAAGACTTTACAGCACTTATAAACATGATATGTATGGTAGATGGTGGAAGTAAAGACATTACAGCACTTAGAGATAGGATAAGTATGGTGGATGGTGGAAGTAAAGATTTTACAGCACTTATAGATAGGATAAGTATGGTAGATGGTGGAAGTAAAGACTTTACAGCACTTATAGACATGCTAAGTATGGTAGATGGTGGAAGTAAAGACATTACAGCACTTATAGATAGGATAAGTATGGTAGATGGTGGAAGTAAAGACTTTACAGCACTTATAGACATGATAAGCATGGTAGATGGTGGAAGTAAAGACTTTACAGCACTTATAGACATGATAAGTATGGTAGATGGTGGAAGTAAAGACATTACAGCACTTATAGATAGGATAAGTATGGTAGATGGTGGAAAGTAAAGACTTTACAGCACTTATAGACATGATAAGTATAGTAGATGGTGGAAGTAAAGACATTACAGCACTTATAGATAGGATAAGTATGGTAGATGGTGGAAAGTAAAGACTTTACAGCACTTATATACATGATAAGAGATAGATTTCTTTATTTATAGAGGGTGACCTAATTAGTTTTGAACTAATCCTCCTTAGGGCCCTCTAAAATAAGTATGGTAGATGGTGGAAGTAAAGACTTTACAGCACTTATAGACATGATAAGTATGGTAGATGGTGGAAGTAAAGACTTTACAGCACTTATAGACATGATAAGTATAGTAGATGGTGGAAGTAAAGACATTACAGCACTTATAGATAGGATAAGTATGGTAGATGGTGGGAAGTAAAGACTTTACAGCACTTATAGACATGATAAGTATGGTAGATGGTGGAAGTAAAGACTTTACAGCACTTATAGACATGATAAGTATGGTAGATGGTGGAAGTAAAGACTTTACAGCACTTATAGACATGATAAGTATAGTAGATGGTGGAATTAAGACATTACAGCACTTATAGATAGGATAAGTATGGTAGATGGTGGGAAGTAAAGACTTTACAGCACTTATAGACATGATAAGTATGGTAGATGGTGGAAGTAAAGACTTTACAGCACTTATAGACATGATAAGTATAGTAGATGGTGGAAGTAAAGACATTACAGCACTTATAGATAGGATAAGTATGGTAGATGGTGGAAGTAAAGACATTTCAGCACTTAGAGATAGGATAAGTATGGTAGATGGTGGAAGTAAAGACATTACAGCATTTATAGACATGATAAGTATGGTAGATGGTGGAAGTAAAGACATTACAGCACTTATAGACATGATAAGTATGGTAGATGGTGGAAGTAAAGACGTTACAGCACTTAGAGATAGGATAAGTATGGTAGATGGTGGAAGTAAAGACATTACAGCACTTAGAGATAGGATAAGTATGGTAGATGGTGGAAGTAAAGACATTACAGCACTTAGAGATAGGATAAGTATGGTAGATGGTGGAAGTAAAGACATTTCAGCACTTAGAGATAGGATAAGTATGGTAGATGGTGGAAGTAAAGACATTACAGCATTTATAGACATGATAAGTATGGTAGATGGTGGAAGTAAAGACATTACAGCACTTATAGACATGATAAGTATGGTAGATGGTGGAAGTAAAGACGTTACAGCACTTAGAGATAGGATAAGTATGGTAGATGGTGGAAGTAAAGACATTACAGCACTTAGAGATAGGATAAGTATGGTAGATGGTGGAAGTAAAGACATTACAGCACTTAGAGATAGAATAAGTATGGTAGATGGTGGAAGTAAAGACTTTACAGCACTTATAGACATGATAAGTATGGTGGATGGTGGAAGTAAAGATTTTACAGCACTTATAGACATGATAAGTATGGTGGATGGTGGAAGTAAAGATTTTATAGCACTTATAGACATGATAAGTATGGTAGATGGTGGGAAGTAAAGACATTACAGCACTTATAGACATGATAAGTATGGTAGATGGTGGAAGTAAAGACTTTACAGCACTTATAAACATGATACGTATGGTAGATGGTGGAAGTAAAGACATTACAGCACTTAGAGATAGGATAAGTATGGTGGATGGTGGAAGTAAAGATTTTACAGCACTTATAGATAGGATAAGTATGGTAGATGGTGGAAGTAAAGACTTTACAGCACTTATAGACATGCTAAGTATGGTAGATGGTGGAAGTAAAGACATTACAGCACTTATAGATAGGATAAGTATGGTAGATGGTGGAAGTAAAGACTTTACAGCACTTATAGACATGATAAGCATGGTAGATGGTGGAAGTAAAGACTTTACAGCACTTATAGACATGATAAGTATGGTAGATGGTGGAAGTAAAGACTTTACAGCACTTATAGACATGATAAGTATAGTAGATGGTGGAAGTAAAGACATTACAGCACTTATAGATAGGATAAGTATGGTAGATGGTGGAAAGTAAAGACTTTACAGCACTTATAGACATGATAAGTATGGTAGATGGTGGAAGTAAAGACATTACAGCACTTATATACATGATAAGAGATAGATTTCTTTATTTATAGAGGGTGACCTAATTAGTTTTGAACTAATCCTCCTTAGGGCCCTCTAAAATAAGTATGGTAGATGGTGGAAGTAAAGACTTTACAGCACTTATAGACATGATAAGTATGGTAGATGGTGGAAGTAAAGACTTTACAGCACTTATAGACATGATAAGTATAGTAAATGGTGGAAGTAAAGACATTACAGCACTTATAGATAGGATAAGTATGGTAGATGGTGGGAAGTAAAGACTTTACAGCACTTATAGACATGATAAGTGTGGTAGATGGTGGAAGTAAAGACATTACAGCACTTATAGATAGGATAAGTTTGGTAGATGGTGGGAAGTAAAGACTTTACAGCACTTATAGACATGATAAGTATGGTAGATGGTGGAAGTAAAGACATTACAGCACTTAGAGATAGGATAAGTATGGTAGATGGTGGAAATAAAGACTTTACAGCACTTATAGACATGATAAGTATAGTAGATGGTGGAAGTAAAGACATTACAGCACTTATAGATAGGATAAGTATGGTAGATGGTGGAAGTAAAGACTTTACAGCACTTATAGACATGATAAGTATGGTAGATGGTGGAAGTAAAGACTTTACAGCACTTATAGATAGGGTAAGTATGGTAGATGGCAGAAGTAAAGACATTACAGCACTTATAGATAGGATAAGTATGGTAGATGGTGGAAGTAAAGACATTACAGCACTTATAGACATGATAAGTATGGTAGATGGTGGAAGTAAAGACTTTACAGCACTTATAGACATGATAAGTATGGTAGATGGTGGAAGTAAAGACGTTACAGCACTTAGAGATAGGATAAGTATGGTAGATGGTGGAAGTAAAGACATTACAGCACTTAGAGATAGGATAAGTATGGTAGATGGTGGAAGTAAAGACATTACAGCACTTAGAGATAGGATACGTATGGTAGATGGTGGAAGTAAAGACTTTACAGCACTTATAGACATGATAAGTATGGTAGATGGTGGAAGTAAAGACATTACAGCACTTATATACATGATAAGAGATAGATTTCTTTATTTATAGAGGGTGACCTAATTAGTTTTGAACTAATCCTCCTTAGGGCCCTCTAAAATAAGTATGGTAGATGGTGGAAGTAAAGACTTTACAGCACTTATAGACATGATAAGTATGGTAGATGGTGGAAGTAAAGCCTTTACAGCACTTATAGACATGATAAGTATAGTATATGGTGGAAGTAAAGACATTACAGCACTTATAGATAGGATAAGTATGGTAGATGGTGGGAAGTAAAGACTTTACAGCACTTATAGATAGGATAAGTATGGTAGATGGTGGAAGTAAAGACATTACAGCACTTAGAGATAGGATAAGTATGGTAGATGGTGGAAGTAAAGACATTACAGCATTTATAGACATGATAAGTATGGTAGATGGTGGAAGTAAAGACATTACAGCACTTATAGACATGATAAGTATGGTAGATGGTGGAAGTAAAGACGTTACAGCACTTAGAGATAGGATAAGTATGGTAGATGGTGGAAGTAAAGACATTACAGCACTTAGAGATAGGATAAGTATGGTAGATGGTGGAAGTAAAGACATTACAGCACTTATAGATATGATAAGTATGGTAGATGGTGGAAGTAAAGACTTTACAGCACTTAGAGATAGGATAAGTATGGTAGATGGTGGAAGTAAAGACATTACAGCACTTATAGACATGATAAGTATGGTAGATGGTGGAAGTAAAGACTTTACAGCACTTATAGACATGATAAGTATGGTAGATGGTGGAAGTAAAGACTTTACAGCACTTATTGTTAGAGATGATAAGTATGGTGGATGGTGGAAGTAAAGATTTTACAGCACTTATAGACATGATAAGTATGGTAGATGGTGGAAGTAAAGACTTTACAGCACTTATAGACATGATAAGTATGGTAGATGGTGGAAGTAAAGACTTACAGCACTTATAGATATGATAAGTATGGTAGATGGTGGAAGTAAAGACTTTACAGCACTTATAGATAGGATAAGTATGGTGGATGGTGGAAGTAAAGATTTTACAGCACTTATAGATATGATAAGTATGGTAGATGGTGGAAGTAAAGACTTTACAGCACTTATAGACATGATAAGTATGGTAGATGGTGGAAGTAAAGACATTACAGCACTTATAGATAGGATAAGTATGGTAGATGGTGGAAGTAAAGACTTTACAGCACTTATAGACATGATAAGCATGGTAGATGGTGGAAGTAAAGACATTACAGCACTTATAGACATGATAAGTATGGTAGATGGTGGAAGTAAAGACTTTACAGCACTTATAGACATGATAAGTATAGTAGATGGTGGAAGTAAAGACATTACAGCACTTATAGATAGGATAAGTATGGTAGATGGTGGGAATAAAGACTTTACAGCACTTATAGACATGATAAGTATGGTAGATGGTGGAAGTAAAGACATTACAGCACTTATATACATGATAAGAGATAGATTTCTTTATTTATAGAGGGTGACCTAATTAGTTTTGAACTAATCCTCCTTAGGGCCCTCTAAAATAAGTATGGTAGATGGTGGAAGTAAAGACTTTACAGCACTTATAGACATGATAAGTATGGTAGATGGTGGAAGTAAAGACTTTACAGCACTTATAGACATGATAAGTATAGTAGATGGTGGAAGTAAAGACATTACAGCACTTATAGATAGGATAAGTATGGTAGATGGTGGGAAGTAAAGACTTTACAGCACTTATAGACATGATAAGTATGGTAGATGGTGGAAGTAAAGACATTACAGCACTTAGAGATAGGATAAGTTTGGTAGATGGTGGGAAGTAAAGACTTTACAGCACTTATAGACATGATAAGTATGGTAGATGGTGGAAGTAAAGACATTACAGCACTTAGAGATAGGATAAGTATGGTAGATGGTGGAAATAAAGACTTTACAGCACTTATAGACATGATAAGTATAGTAGATGGTGGAAGTAAAGACATTACAGCACTTATAGATAGGATAAGTATGGTAGATGGTGGAAGTAAAGACTTTACAGCACTTATAGACATGATAAGTATGGTAGATGGTGGAAGTAAAGACTTTACAGCACTTATAGATAGGGTAAGTATGGTAGATGGCAGAAGTAAAGACATTACAGCACTTAGAGATAGGATAAGTATGGTAGATGGTGGAAGTAAAGACATTACAGCACTTATAGACATGATAAGTATGGTAGATGGTGGAAGTAAAGACTTTACAGCACTTATAGACATGATAAGTATGGTAGATGGTGGAAGTAAAGACGTTACAGCATTTAGAGATAGGATAAGTATGGTAGATGGTGGAAGTAAAGACATTACAGCACTTAGAGATAGGATAAGTATGGTAGATGGTGGAAGTAAAGACATTACAGCACTTAGAGATAGGATACGTATGGTAGATGGTGGAAGTAAAGACTTTACAGCACTTATAGACATGATAAGTATGGTAGATGGTGGAAGTAAAGACGTTACAGCACTTAGAGACATGATATGTATGGTAGAAGAAGAAAAGAATCATATAATTGTAAGTTGGTTGAGAGTAACATTCAATTATTTAATAAGCAAAGAAGTTTTATATTCCATTTTCAGCAGTATCAAAATGCACAGTTTCTGTCTGGCAGCTTGGTACAACTTTGCATGGTTACAACATTTAGTGGCAAAGATATCAGGAATGGAATTTATAGTGATTGGCCAAGTTACAGTACAGACGTACAAATATATTGGATCAATCATCTTCAAATTGGTCTAGGCGTCCAACTCCACCATCATGCTGTGTCCAAGTCATGGATTTTGTTCTCATTATTGGGAAAAGTTTAAAAATCTGAGTCACACACACAGCTACAGATTAGAATACCACCTCATCAGACGTTTACCCCCTGTCATTTTCTCCAATTTGTTGCTGATAATGTGGTCCACAATACAAGAACCTTCCACGACAAAGTCACACAAACAGCTCAGGTTATATGACAACTCACTGGCTGCTATGGGTGGAGGGTGAGCAGTATTTCAGGCACTGACGTGAACATGGACAAACCCATTTACCTTTGGCGAGCCAGCTGGATAGCTTCAAAAATAATTAAAAATGCCAAGTGGGATTCGAACCAGCATGAAGTGAGGGGCAAGTGATCTGAAGTGAACCTCTGCAAGCACTCGGTCATGGAGAGCACACTAAACATATTAACCATCGAGACCATCCAAGGGACAGAGCAAAAATGTGTTGTTTCACTTGTTAATTTTCCATCAGACTTATTGAAATGTTTAGCCCTTAAATTCCTGGACTTTGCTGATGAATAATGGAATCAGGTCAAGTGACTATTGAACTAGTTTTAAGAGATAGTGACTTACTTTGAGCAATCTTCAAAGAGAATAACTCATTGATGATTGCTATGAAGTTTCAAGATGACTGGATCAGTGGTTTAGGGGTAAAGGTCGTTTGAAGTACAGTCTACATCCGTTATCTCGAAGTCGGATCAAAGTCCCATTTCAGACACTATCATGTTACATATAACTGGCTCCGCTTAAGTCGAATTTCGTTAAGTCAAATTTTGGGAAACAAAATATTTTGTTCGGTCCGATGGAATTCGACATAGCGGATGTAGACTGTACAAGTCTGTATAAATTTATCTTAGCTTGAATACACGCACAACTTTAGATTAATCGGTCATGAAACCGCATTCATGGTGATATACATCACACACACAGAGAGGAGACGATGTGCATTTATGATGTCTTGCCTAGGAAAACTACCACCGTGATTCTAGCTTTTGTCACAGCAAGCTATGACTGCTGTGTTAACGACAGGTAAAACAGAAATGTGTATCTTAGCCTTACCTCTGTCTGAGAAACCACCTTTAAGAATTTCTTTGATTCTCTCTGGGTGTTCCAAGGTACCGCAGAAATACAGATCTAGCACCATTAGGGGGTCCTTCAAACTCTGCACCTTTTCTCGGTAGCTCTTCTTAATCTTCTCTGGTACCAAGGCCTATATATAGATTTGATTACAGTTACTTCGGATCTTAGAGGAACATATATAGCTTGATCTACAGGCCTCGACAAATTTTTAATTTCTTACTCGTCCTACTGGGCGAGTGATGCCACAGTTCCACTCGTCCAGATTGTACCACCACTCGTCGCATGTATTTTAGGAAAATTTAAAAATCGTCAGAATTGCCCTTTAATTTATTAATAAGTGCAATTATGTCACTACATGTATTTAGAATTTTGATCAAGGTACACAAACTAGCATGGTTTATATTTGTGTGGTTTATACACATTTTTATTCAGAAACAAAATTAACTAAGACTTGTAATCAACTCGCCTGTTGAGGATACGTGTAGTAATGCACGCATTATACAATTAGTATTACACGACACATTCAGGTAACTGTTTTGGTCACAACATTGATGTACAGCCTGGCACATATCTCAAACTGAACTTGGCATCGCATACAGCGAGTTCTAAATTATGCGCAATGCAATGAACGACAGACACATACTTGTCATATTTATGTTCATCATCTAAGTCATTGTTTATGTCGTCAATGAAAAACTTAACAGCTCCGCCTTTCTTCCCTAGATTTACAGAAGCCCCATCTGTGTTAATCCCGACTAGCTTTTCCGCGATAGTCTCCTTACTGACACATATGGAATTAAGTCCCTTCAACCAGCCATCCTACACCACGTGCGCATGCCCATGTTCCAGATCAACAATTTCAGCTAGACTAGTCTTAACTTCTCCGTTTTCTGCAACATAACCACGTACACTAATTCCTATTAATGTATACCCGTAACAGCTTTGGCCTTATCAGATTCACGTTTGTCTACGTCCCCGCCTCCCTGCAACAATCGCCAAATGTCAGTCGACATTGTTGTTTTCTGTGATGCTGGCACGCAGATGACGCGTGATTGGCCGTGACGGGTTTCGTAAAACAAATATAGGCTGCAGCTATTGTACCCATGTTTAGCAAGAGTCAAACACCAGTCTACAATTTGTGAGTTGTTTATTGTGGCAGCGTAAACACATTAAAATATCCTCGGTGAGTTCCCATTATCATGCCTGGTAATCATTCCGAAGAAAGTAAAACAGATATTATTTTATTTTGTTCCTACGATTTATATTGGATATTTAGCTGAAATTTTCACTCGTCCGACTGGGCAAGCAACTTGGAATTTCTACTCGTCCAGATCGAAAAGTCACTCGTAAATACGAGCGGACGAGTGGATTTGTCGAGCCCTGATCTACAGTTATGCCAGCTGTTAGAAAATGGAATAGATTGATATACAGTTACTCCGGATGTTAGAGGAAAATAATACAGATTGATCTACAGTTACTCCGGATCTTAGAGGAAAATAATACAGATTGTTCTACAGTTACTCCGGATGCTAGAGGAAAATAATATAGATTGTTCTACAGTTACTCCGGATCTTGGAGGAAAATAATATAGATTGATCTACAGTTACTTAGGATGTTAGAGGAAAATAATATAGATTGTTCTACAGTTACTCCGGATCTTAGAGGAAAATAATATAGATTGTTCTACAGTTACTCCGGATGTTAGAGGAAAATAATATAGATTGTTCTACAGTTACTCCGGATCTTGGAGGAAAATAATATAGATTGATCTACAGTTACTTAGGATGTTAGAGGTATATGATATAGATTGACAAGACAAAAATGTTTGACAAAAATAGAAGACAGTATATACAGGTTATTGCTAACCATATATACATGGTGTCACCATTACCTTAACATAGTGCTAGTATATACAGGGTGTCACCATTACCTTAACATAGTGCTAGTATATACAGGGTGTCACCATTACCTTAACATAGTGCTAGTATATACAGGGTGTCACCATCTACCTTAACATAGTGCTAGTATATACAGGGTGTCACCATCTACCTTAACACAGTGCTAGTATATACAGGGTGTCACCATTACATTAACACAGTGCTAGTACATACAGGGTGTCACCATTACCATATCACAGTGCTAGTATATACAGGGTGGCACCATGTACCTCAACACAGTGCTAGTATATACAGGGTGTCACCATTACCTTAACACAGTGCTAGTATATACAGGGTGTCACCATGTACCTTAACACAGTGCTAGTATATACAGGGTGTCATCATTACCTTAACACAGTGCTAGTATATACAGGGTGTCACCATCTACATTAACACAGTGTTAGTACATACAGGGTGTCACCATCTACCTAAACACAGCGCTAGTATATACAAGGTGTCACCATCTACCTTAACACAAGGAAAAAAGACTATATTGTGTTGCACAAGCATCCCACCTTTGCTATAGTGGAGACTTCACATTTCTTGCATGCTAGGGTATCAAGCATCATCTGTTGTTTGAACTGTTCTGTAACATCGTAGAAGAATGCTGAGTCTTTGATATGATCATACGGTTCATCTTCTCCTTTCCCTTCGTGCTGAGTGAACGC
Source organism: Archivesica marissinica (assembly GCA_014843695.1). Classification (NCBI taxonomy): domain Eukaryota; kingdom Metazoa; phylum Mollusca; class Bivalvia; order Venerida; family Vesicomyidae; genus Archivesica; species Archivesica marissinica. Next base: position 875,591 of record JABXNX010000022.1, on the reverse strand, counting down.
CATGTATCGACTCTCGTCTGAAACACACAATACAATATGAACACTATATAAACAACTCTCGTCTGAAACACACAATACAATATGAATGCCATATAAACAACTCTCGTCTGAAACACACAATACAATATGAACGCCATATAAACAACTCTCATCTGAAACACACAATACAATATGAACGCCATATAAACAACTCTCGTCTGAAACACACAATACAATATGAACGCCATATAAACAACTCTCGTCTGAAACACACAATACAATATGAACGCCATATAAACAACTCTCGTCTGAAACACACAATACAATATGAACACTATATAAACATCTCTCGTCTGAAACACACAATACAATATGAACGCCATATAAACAACTCTCGTCTGAAACACACAATACAATATGAACGCTATATAAACAACTCTCGTCTGAAACACACAATACAATATGAACGCCATATAAACAACTCTCGTCTGAAACACACAATACAATATGAACGCCATATAAACAACTCTCGTCTGAAACACACAATACAATATGAACGCCATGTAAACAACTCTCGTCTGAAACACACAATACAATATGAACGCCATGTATTGACTCTCGTCTGAAACACACAATACAATATGAACGCCATGTATTGACTCTCGTCTGAAACACACAATACAATATGAACGCCATGTATTGACTCTCGTCTGAAACACACAATACAATATGAACGCCATATAAACAACTCTCGTCTGAAACACACAATACAATATGAATGCCATATAAACAACTCTCGTCTGAAACACACAATACAATATGAACGCCATATAAACAACTCTCGTCTGAAACACTCAATACAATATGAACGCCATATAAACAACTCTCGTCTGAAACACTCAATACAATATGAACGCCATATAAACAACTCTCGTCTGAAACACACAATACAATATGAACGCCATATAAACAACTCTCGTCTGAAACACTCAATACAATATGAACGCCATATAAACAACTCTCGTCTGAAACACTCAATACAATATGAACGCCATATAAACAACTCTCGTCTGAAACACACAATACAATATGAACGCCATATAAACAACTCTCGTCTGAAACACACAATACAATATGAACGCCATATAAACAACTCTCGTCTGAAACACTCAATACAATATGAACGCCATATAAACAAACTATGGCCTGAAAATTACTGGAAAATACAACAAGATTACAGTCGAAGGACAATCCATACCTCCTGTCGCTAGATCTTGCTGCAATTAATTACGTACACACATCTGCAACATGGGTACATGTAGGGGGTGTAAACAATACACGTATTAAGCAAATGAGTGAATAATTAATGTTCTGTGGTTCTTGCACCCTGCATTTAACCTCTACTAATAGTTACCCTATTATTTTGCATTATTCCAAACTTCATTGGATTCTGTTCTAGTCATGACATGTGCTTGAGATGGATAATAAAGTAAAAAGGGGTGATAAATAATTAAGTACAACAAAGAGTTATGGTTCTTGAACTGTGTTCTCAGTGTCCACGATTTAAATATTAACCCTTAACCTGCCAATCACGACTAAAGATGCCAGATCAGACGGCATAGAAAGTCCTTTATTCGGAGGTGGTCTTTCACAGAGGTTTGACTGTATTAACAAGGAATGCATTGTCTATCTGATCTAATGTGCCTTAGAGGGCGGAGTTAACTAGAGGCAAATACCAGAGATTGTTCACACATTTGGAATTACATGTAATAAGATCAATCAAATATAAGCAAATGTTTGTCTACATATTTTTGATTACTACATAGAATCACAATCATTTCTAGTATAATGAATTCTCCATTGATCATCGACAATCATTTCTAGTATAATGAATTCTCCATTGATCATCGACAATCATTTCTAGTATAATGAATTCTCCATTGATCATCGACAATCATTTCTAGTATAATGAATTCTCCATTGATCATCGACAATCATTTCTAGTATAATGAATTCTCCATTGATCATCGACAATCATTTCTAGTATAATGAATTCTCCATTGATCATCGACAATCATTTCTAGTATAATGAATTCTCCATTGATCATCGACAATCATTTCTAGTATAATGAATTCTCCATTGATCATCGACAATCATTTCTAGTATAATGAATTCTCCATTGATCATCGACAATCATTTCTAGTATAATGAATTCTCCATTGATCATCGACAATCATTTGATCTCATCTTGTCAGTACACACCATAAATATCAGTAAATATCAGTAAATATCAATGGTCTCCAAAATATCAGTAAATATCAATGGTTCCACAAAAATCAGTAAATATCAATGGTCCACAAATATCAGTAAATATCAATGGTCCACAAATATCAGTAAATATCAGTAAATAAAAATGGTTCCATAAATATCAGTAAATATTAATGGTCCACAAATATCAGTAAATATCAATGGTCCACAAATATCAGTAAATATCAATGGTCCACAAAATATCAGTAAATATCAATGGTCCACAAATATCAGTAAATAAAAATGGTTCCATAAATATCAGTAAATATTAATGGTTCCACAAATATCAGTAAATATCAATGGTCCACAAATATCAGTAAATATCAATGGTCCACAACATATCAGTAAATATCAGTAAATAGAAATGGTTCCATAAATATCAGTAAATATCAGTAAATATCAATGGTTCCACAAATATCAGTAAATATCAATGGTTCCACAAATATCAGTAAATATCAGTACATATCAGTAAATATCAGTAAATACCAATGGTTCCACAAATATCAGTGGTCCCCACATACATTCAGAAACATAAATACAAGTGTACCCAACATATATCGGAATACATTGAAGTGCACCCCCACACATTGAATTGCACACCACATATAATGAAGTGCACCTCACACATTGAAGTGTACCCCATATAGTGAAGTGTACCCCCTCACATTGAAGTGCACCCAACACATTGAAGTGCACCCACACATTGAAGTGCACCCAACACATTGAAGTGCACCCAACACATTGAAGTGCACCCACACATTGAAGTGCACCCCACACATTGAAGTACACCCCACACATTGATGTGTACCCCATATAGTGTAGTTCACCCCCATATACTGAAGTGCACCCAACACATTGAAGTGCACCCCACACATTGAAGTGCACCCCACACACTGAAGTGCACCCACACATTGAAGTGCACCCCACACATTGAAGTACACCCCACACATTGATGTGTACCCCATATAGTGTAGTTCACCCCCATATACTGAAGTGCACCCCACACATTGAATTGCACCCCACATATACTTTAGTGCACCCCACACATTGAAGTGTACCTCACACATTGAACTGTACCTCACATATTGAAGTGTATCCCCACATACTGAAGTGCACCCCACACATTGAAGTGCACCCCACACACCAACACTGCTCCAGACTTAAAAATAAGAGCTGTCAGAATGACAGTACAGTATAAGAAATGGAGAGCCAGGACCTATATCTGTATGTGAAGTCTCATTCTCATCCAGTAATGTACACATTATCAGCTTACGTACTATCTGTAGCGTACTGTAATCATATAGCTTTTGTTTTATCATAAGTTCCACTTCACTAACATATGGAAATGGAGATAATTTTGCTAAAATTAATGCGAAAGAGTTATCAAACTTATGACGTCCCTGTTATTTACTAATGCTGAAATATGTGTGTGTATTATGTAACAGTAAGAAATCTGTTGGTTTATTACCTAAGACAGCAAATGATCTCTCGGTGTCATCATCTGTGAACAAAATGCATCTACCAGTTATGTAATGGTACTAACGACAGACAGTAAAATGGTGGTTTATGTACGTTACATGCTGTGCATACTCTGAAGGCCATCACGTATGTTATTATATCGTAACGTGTTTTACTTTTCTAATTAAACAATTTCTTAAATCAAGTAGCAAAGGAGATGTTCAAACACACTTGTAATGTTATATACATACAATTATTAACAGACTGATGTGTATTAAATGTGCCAAATCTATTGCTAGTAACAGTAAAACAGATGTTATGTGTGTTACATATGATGCTTATGGAAGATGTTATGAATGTTATTTAATGTTATTATTGGCCTGTATATGCCCCGTTAGATGCGTTAGTGAGTGATTCTATAACATCCCTGGAAGATGTTATGTAAGTTACATAGGAAATTGTTATGACTGTCAAGTGTAACATTAAATTATCTATTAGGTTAGTTACTGAGAAATTATGTAAGATGTATAATAAATATGTAATGTATGTTATGTACGTTACATAGGAAAATACTGCATAAATTAACTATGATAGTAAATGATCTATTATGTCTGTTAGTGGTAGATTCCATAAGATCGCTGGATTCTGTGAAGTATGTTTATGTTACCTATGAAAAAAACCGAAGCAAATAGTTTGTCAGTGATATATTCCATAAGATACCTGGAATATGCTATATAAGCTAACTATGATAGTAAATAATCCATTATGCTTGTTAGTTATATATTCCATAAGTTCCCTGGAAGATGTTATGTAAGTTACCTATGACTCTAAGTTGTCAATTATGCTTGTTAGTTATAGATTCCATAAGTTCCCTGGAAGATGTTATGTAAGTTACCTATGATAGTAAATAATCCATTATGCTTGTTAGTTATATATTCCATAAGTTCCCTGGAAGATGTTATGTAAGTTACCTATGACTCTAAGTTATCAATTATGCTTGTTAGTTATAGATTCCATAAGTTCCCTGGAAGATGTTATGTAAGTTACCTATGGTAGTACATAATCAATTATGCTTGTTAGTTATAGATTCCATAAGTTCCCTGGAAGATGTTATGTAAGTTACCTATGACTCTAAGTTATCAATTATGCTTGTTAGTTATAGATTCCATAAGTTCCCTGGAAGATGTTATGTAAGTTACCTATGATAGTAAATAATCCATTATGCTTGTTAGTTATATATTCCATAAGTTCCCTGGAAGATGTTATGTAAGTTACCTATGACTCTAAGTTATCAATTATGCTTGTTAGTTATAGATTCCATAAGTTCCCTGGAAGATGTTATGTAAGTTACCTATGACCCTAAGTTATCATTTATGCTTGTTAGTTATAGATTCCATAAGTTCCCTGGAAGATGTCATGTAAGTTACCTATGACCCTAAGTTATCATTTATGCTTGTTAGTTATAGATTCCATAAGTTCCCTGGAAGATGTTATGTAAGTTACCTATGATAGTAAATAATCCATTATGCTTGTTAGTTATATATTCCATAAGTTCCCTGGAAGATGTTATGTAAGTTACCTATGACTCTAAGTTATCAATTATGCTTGTTAGTTATAGATTCCATAAGTTCCCTGGAAGATGTTATATAAGTTACCTATGGTAGTACATAATCAATTATGCTTGTTAGTTATAGATTCCATAAGTTCCCTGGAAGATGTTATGTAAGTTACCTATGACTCTAAGTTATCAATTATGCTTGTTAGTTATAGATTCCATAAGTTCCCTGGAAGATGTTATGTAAGTTACCTATGACCCTAAGTTATCATTTATGCTTGTTAGTTATAGATTCCATAAGTTCCCTGGAAGATGTTATGTAAGTTACCTATGACCCTAAGTTATCATTTATGCTTGTTAGTTATAGATTCCATAAGTTCCCTGGAAGATGTTATGTAAGTTACCTATGACTCTAAGTTATCAATTATGCTTGTTAGTTATAGATTCCATAAGTTCCCTGGAAGATGTTATATAAGTTACCTATGATAATAAATAATCATTTATGCTTGTTAGTTATAGATTCCATAAGTTCCCTGGAAGATGTTATGTAAGTTACCTATGATAATAAATAATCATTTATGCTTGTTAGTTATAGATTCCATAAGTTCCCTGGAAGATGTTATGTAAGTTACCTATGATAGTAAATGATCATTTATGCTTGTTAGTTATATATTCCATAAGTTCCCTGGAAGATGTTATGTAAGTTACCTATGATAGTAAATGATCCATTAGATTTGTTAGTAATAGATTCCATAAGATCCCTGGAAGATGTTCGCTTGTGTTTCAACTGTAAATCCATCCTGTCCACTTGTCGCTGTAAGGTGTCTATAAGCTCTTGTGTTGAAATGTTCTCCCCATCTACAGACATTAGAAAACCTAATTAATTATTCTATGGCAAGTAAAATCTGATGAGTTAATGAGCATGTGTAACATAATTTGGAATCTCCCAAGAGGGACAGACCCCCTTCAAGGGGCACAGATCGACCCCCTTCAAGGGGCACAGATCATGTATGTCATGGGTGGTTATGAGGCAATAAAACATTGGGTGAAGAAGATGATCACAGCTTTGGTATATGAGTATTACAGGAAAAATGACTGCCTGTTAACGAGAGACATTACTGGTTTTTCTATTACCTCCCTTGATGGATAAAGTCAGATTTATCCCTAAATGTATATTGGTCCTTTTAGTTGGAATCCTTTGTTTTTACTGTTGTCATCTAAACAGATGTTGCGTTAGGATAAATGTAATATTATCAAAATGGTGTTAATTAATTGAACCAATTTTTACAGTAAGATATCCATTGGACATGCTAAAGGATATCTGTCGAGATTTAATCATTTCATAATTATAAGACGAGAATACGATTGAGAATGGAAAACATGTGGTGCAAAGGAAACAACGATAAAAACAGAGGAAACCAATTAAGAGGACCAATATACTATTAGGAGTATTCAGGGGCAGTAACTGACTAATGTTTCTCATTACCGTGACATTTATAACTGCAAAATTGTATGTTACAACAAGTCAGTAACCGAGCGTATGGAATCCATGACCATGAGGTTGAGAGTGGAGGCAATGTGGATTTAAGTGGCTTGCCTAAGGATATCACCACCGTGGTTCTAACGGGACTCACACTCACAACCTCTCAGTTGAACAGTATTAATTAAGATAATAGAACAATTAATGTTATCTCACCAATGCAACCCGGGTTCGATCCTCGGACCGGGAAGAATGTGAGATGGTACGGTGGTCACCAGATCGGACAGGTGGGTTTTCTCCGGGTACTCCGGTTTCCTCCCACACAAATGACTACATTTACGCTTTCATCCATGCCAACGAGAGTGATTAATATAATTTGTTAAGACTTGCTTCGCAATCGTTGTAAAATAAATAAAGCTTAAATGTTAGGTTGAAAAATACAAAATGTAGTCAAAACTGTCTTGAGAAGCCAGCCAAGGAATCACAGAGAGTGGCTGCTTAGCACGGGTGGCTGTTTAGCACAGGTGACTGCTTAGCACAGGTGAATGCTTAGCACAGGTGGCTGCTTAGCACAGGTGGCTGCTGCTTAGCACAGGTGGCTGCTTAAGAGAAGCATAATAAAACAACATATTGGGAATATTGAAACTGGCTGCTTAACCATTAACCTGCGGAATAAATTGGACGGAATGTGCAAACAACATAGATCCAGATCAGCAGCGGCACAATGCCACGTCTGATCAGGATCTATGCTGCTTAATATTCAGACAAGTGTTTTAGCTCCAACATCCGAATAGCAAACAGTATAGAGCCTGATCAGATGGCACGTTCTTTAGGGTTATAGAATGTACCCCACCACCCTAAATAATTATAATAACAAGCAACGAGAACAAAACCTATGAATAACATTAATGAGAAAACATATGCTCACATACATGGTGGTATCCTGTACTACTATAGCGCACTGATGTTGCCACTAACATCTAAACTATTTCATCTCGCCGAACAATCAATAATTGTTCACTATTATATCTAATTATCACATTATGAACACACTACAGTTTGAATTGATGCAACAAACGGTCAGTATTAGTCGTTTATTCAATCTTTCCTGTAAAAGTAAAATGTTTGTTTATTATAGTGTCACCCCTATTTAAAGGGCCAGCCATTACTGACTTATGAGATACCTCTTTTTATGAACATCAGTACTTGCCGAATCCTATGCTTGTATGCCTGGCGTCAGGCTGGTAGGCAATCAGTAACCATTATTTAACTAGCTGGCGGCTCACCAACCGGCTATATCAGAACAAACCCCTGGCAAGGTTCGAACCTTCGACCTCCCGCTCCGTAGACGGATGCCTTAACCACTAGGCCACGGAGACGGTATGTTGGCATTTGATAACAAGTTTCTTGAAATAGATTTCTGAATTAGCTCACCAAATCAGGGCTTGAGCTGGAAGGTGATTTCTGAGAACTGTTCCACTGGAGCAACCTCACTTCATGCTAATGAAGGTCAGTTGGCAGACATTTTCCTGTGTATACCTTAACCGTCTCCCATTACACTTCTCTCATGTATACCTTAACTGTCTCCCATTACACTTCTCTCATGTATACCTTAACCAGCTCCCATTACACTTCTCTCATGCATACCTTAACCGTCTCCCATTACACTTCTCTCATGTATACCTTAACCTTCTCCCATTACACTTCTCTCATGTATACCTTAACCTTCTCCCATTACACTTCTCTCATGTATACCTTAACCGTCTCCCATTACACTTCTCTCATGTATACCTTAACCGTCTCCCATTACACTTCTCTCATGTATACCTTAACCTTCTCCCATTACACTTCTCTCATGTATACCTTAACCGTCTCCCATTACACTTCTCTCATGTATACGTAACCTTCCCATTACACTTCTCTCATGTACCTTAACCGTCTCCCATTACACTTCTCTCATGTATACCTTAACCATCTCCCATTACACTTCTCTCATGTATACCTTAACCGTCTCCCATTACACTTCTCTCATGTATACCTTAACCGTCTCCCATTACACTTCTCTCATGTATACCTTAACCATCTCCCATTACACTTCTCTCATGTATACCGTAACCGTCTCCATTACACTTCTCTCATGTATACCGTAACCGTCTCCCATTACACTTCTCTCATGTATACCTTAACCGTCTCCCATTACACTTCTCTCATGTATACCTTAACCATCTCCCATTACACTTCTATCATGTATACCTTAACCGTCTCCCATTACACTTCTCTCATGTATACCTTAACCGTCTCCCATTACACTTCTCTCATGTATACCTTAACCATCTCCCATTACACTTTTCTCATGTATACCGTAACCGTCTCCCATTACACTTCTCTCATGTATACCTTAACCTTTTCCAGTGTACAGTCAAACCTGTCTTACGCAGCCAGTCAAGGGAATGACAGAAAGTGGCTGCTGAGCACAGGTGGCTGTTTAATAGAGGTCAACTGTATAAGAAAGCAACATATTGGGAATCTGGGTAATGGCTGCTTAATGCAGGTTGGCTTCTTAATAGAGGTGACCACTAACACATTGACTGTATACCCTAAACAGTTCCCTTTATTAGAGGTTGAGTTTAAGTCCTACAAACTTCTGATACGAAAATTAGTATCATCAAACTATTTTCCCATTCAAATTTCAAGAACAAGAGATTTCAATGAGTCTGAATTGCTCACCTGTAACAAGAACATACTAAACTTAGGTATCAATATTTTGTCAAAAGCATAACTTGCAAGAAACTTGAATAAATTTGTGTAAAAAAAAGTTGTGAACAAATATTTCCCAGTATTTCTAGAAAATATAAATTGCAACAAATAATGGACAATATGGGATCATGCAGCCTACTGAAGACATGAGCACAACTAGGTCATAAAACAACTCTACATGTATAGTGATGCTAATTAACAAGTTTGGTTTAACTCCATTGAAATGTGACATGCGTGTGTGTTTCACGTTTATTTATCGTCGCCTCGGTTGCCCATATGAGCGATGCCTCCTGAAGAGATTAGTCATTTTAGATTATTGGAGAATAGTGCATGATACAGACACAGAGACCCATTCCAGAGTCTCCTCTGGTTCTTTTACGTGCATGGTGTAAAGCACCGACATGAGACCTCGGGTTAAAGTCCCATTTGAAAGACTGTTAATTTTATTAGGGTCAGACGGGGGATCGAACCTGCAATCCCTGGATTACCAGTCCAGCATGTTAATCACTGGACTACAGATCCGTCTGTAATTGGACAAGCATCAGACCCTCTATTATTATAACGGAAAACAAAACACAAAGGGCAATAACTCCATCAAATGAAATTGAAGCTATATATCTTGACAACACTAGACATCACAGTGATGAACTTATGAAAGTCTGACAGAAATTCCATGAATACTGTAATTGGAGTTGGTCTGATGAGATCGATACAGTCAGAAGATGCCATACAATATTGCTCCACTTTGCTTGTAATGGAGTGATTGGTCTGATGAAATCGATACAGTCAGAAGATGCCATACAATATTGCTCCACTTTGCATGTAATGGAGTGATTGGTCTGATGAGATCGATACAGTCAGATGATGCCATACAATATCGCTCCACTTTGCATGTAATGGAGTGATTGGTCTGATGAGATCGATACAGTCAGAAGATGCCATACAATATCTCTCCACTTTGCATGTAATGGAGTGATTGGTCTGATGAGATCGATACAGTCAGAAGATGCCATACAATATCTCTCCACTTTGCATGTAATGGAGTGATTGGTCTGATGAGATCGATACAGTCAGAAGATGCCATACAATATCGCTCCACTTTGCATGTAATGGAGTGATTGGTCTGATGAGATAGATACAGTCAGAAGATGCCATACAATATCGCTCCACTTTGCATGTAATGGAGTGATTGGTCTGATGAGATCGATACAGTCAGAAGATGCCATACAATATCGCTTCACTTTGCTTGTAATGGAGTGATTGGTCTGATGAGATAGATAGTCAGAAGATGCCATACAATATTGCTCCACTTTGCATGTAATGGAGTGATTGGTCTGATGAGATAGATACAGTGAGAAGATGCCATACAATATCTCTCCACTTTGCATGTAATGGAGTGATTGGTCTGATGAGATAGATACAGTCAGAAGATGCCATACAATATCTCTCCACTTTGCATGTAATGGAGTGATTGGTCTGATGAGATAGATACAGTCAGAAGATGCCATACAATATCTCTCCACTTTGCATGTAATGGAGTGATTGGTCTGATGAGATAGATACAGTCAGAAGATGCCATACAATATCTCTCCACTTTGCATGCATGTAATGGAGTGATTGGTCTGATGAGATAGATACAGTCAGAAGATGCCATACAATATCTCTCCACTTTGCATGTAATGGAGTGATTGGTCTGATGAGATAGATACAGTCAGAAGATGCCATACAATATCGCTTCACTTTGCTTGTAATGGAGTGATTGGTCTGATGAGATCGATACAGTCAGAAGATGCCATACAATATCGCTTCACTTTGCTTGTAATGGAGTGATTGGTCTGATGAGATCGATACAGTCAGAAGATGCCATACAATATCTCTCCACTTTGCATGTAATGGAGTGATTGGTCTGATGAGATAGATACAGTCAGAAGATGCCATACAATATCGCTTCACTTTGCTTGTAATGGAGTGATTGGTCTGATGAGATAGATACAGTCAGAAGATGCCATACAATATCTCTCCACTTTGCATGTAATGGAGTGATTGGTCTGATGAGATAGATACAGTCAGAAGATGCCATACAATATCGCTTCACTTTGCTTGTAATGGAGTTATGTCTGTACAATTTTTACATTACATATTTACTCTGAATTTGCATATTTTCACTGCCTGATCAAACAAACAGAAATGGCAAATTATTAAATGGAACTCAAGCTTTCATTAGAAGTATAACTGAGGCGATAAATGTCCCTGCAAACCTGATTGGACAACAGTCCATGTTCAATTGTCCACGTTGTCCTTGTTCATCTGTCCATATTGAACAATCCATGTTCACACGTCCATGTTCATCTGTCCATATTCAACTGCCCATGTTTATCTGTCCATGTTCAACTCTCTATGTTGTCCTTGTTCATCTGTCCATATTCAACAATCCATGTTCAACAATCCATGTTCACCTGTTCATCTTCAACTGTCAATGTTCAACAATCCATGTTCAAATGTCCATGTTCAACTGTCTATCCATGTTGAACTGTCCATGTTTAACTGTCCATCTTCAACAATCCATGTTCAACTGTCCATGTTCAAATGTCCATGTTTATCTGTCCATCTTCAACAATCCATCTTCAACAATCCATGTTCAACTGTCCATCTTCAACAATCCATGTTCAACTGTCCATCTTCAACAATCCATGTTCAACTGTCCATCTTCAACAATCCATCTTCAACAATCCATGTTCAACTGTCCATCTTCAACAATCCATGTTCAACTGTCCATGTTCAACTGTCCATCTTCAACAATCCATGTTCAACTGTCCATGTTCAACAATCAATCTTCAACAATCCATGTTCAACTGTCCATGTTCAACTGTCCATGTTCAACTGTCCATCTTCAACAATCCATGTTCAACTGTCCATCTTCAACAATCCAACTTCAACAATCCATGTTCAACTGTCCATCTTCAACAATCCATGTTCAACTGTCCATCTTCAACAATCCATGTTCAACTGTCCATGTTCAAATGTCCATGTTCAACAATCCATGTTCAACTGTCCATCTTCAACAATCCATGTTCAACTGTCCATGTTCAACAATCCATGTTCAACTGTCCATGTTCAAATGTCCATGTTCATCTGTCCATATTCAACACTCCATCTTCAACAATCCATCTTCACCTGTCAATGTTCATCTGTCCATGTTGAACTGTCCATGTTCAACACTCCATGTTCAAATGTCCATGTTCAACTGTATGTCCATGTTCAACAGTCCATGTTCAAGGAGTTCGCAAGAAATGGGTGATAATTCCGTCACAAATTTAACAATGTGCACAACGAGGTGTCATACTGAGACTTGCTATAAAGTTTCATGCACAATGAGATGTCATACTGAGAATTGCTATAAAGTTTCCAGCACAACGAGGTGTCATACTGAGACTTGCTATAAAGTTTCCAGCACAACGAGGTGTCATACTGAGACTTGCTATAAAGTTTCATGCACAACGAGGTGTCATACTGAGACTTACTATAAAGCTTCCAGCACAACGAGGTGTCATACTGAGACTTGCTATAAAGTTTCATGCACGAGGTGTCATACTGAGACTTGCTATAAAGTTTCATGCACAACGAGGTGTCATACTGAGACTTGCTATAAAGTTTCCAGCACAACAAGGTATCATACTGATACTTGCTATAAAGTTTCATGCACAACGAGGTGTCATACTGAGACTTGCTATAAAGTTTCATGCACAATGAGGTGTCATACTGAGACTTGCTATAAAGTTTCCAGCACAACGAGGTATCATACTGAGACTTGCTATAAAGTTTCCAGCACAACAAGGTGTCATACTGAGACTTGCTATAAAGTTTCCAGCATAACGAGGTGTCATACTGAGACTTGCTATAAAGTTTCATGCAAAACGAGGTGTCATACTGAGACTTGCTATAAAATTTCATGCACAACGAGGTGTCATACTGAGACTTGCTATAAAGTTTCCTGCATAACGAGGTGTCATACTGAGACTTGCTATAAAGTTTCATGCATGAGGTGTCATACTGAGACTTGCTATAAAGTGTCATGCACAACAAGGTGTCATACTGAGACTTGCTATAACGTTTCCTGCACAATGAGGTGTCATACTGAGACTTGCTATAAAGTTTCCAGCACAACGAGGTATCATACTGAGACTTGCTATAAAGTTTCATGCACAACGAGGTGTCATACTGAGACTTGCTATAAAGTTTCCAGCACAACGAGGTGTCATACTGAGACTTGCTATAAAGTTTCCAGCATAACGAGGTGTCGTACTGAGACTTGCTATAAAGTTTCCTGCACAACGAGGTGTCATACTGAGACTTGCTATAAAGTTTCATGCATGAGGTGTCATATTGAGACTTGCTATAAAGTTTCATGCACAACAAGGTGTCATACTGAGACTTGCCATAAAGTTTCATGCACAACGAGGTGTCATACTGAGACTTGCTATAAAGTTTCCTGCACAATGAGGTGTCATACTGAGACTTGCTATAAAGTTTCATGCATGAGGTGTCATACTGAGACTTGCTATAAAGTTTCCTGCACAACGAGGTGTCATACTGAGACTTGCTATAAAGTTTCCAGCACAACGAGGTGTCATACTGAGACTTGCTATAAAGTTTCCAGCACAACGAGGTGTCATACTGAGACTTGCTATAGTTTCCTGCACAACAAGGTGTCATACTGAGATTTGCTATAAAGTTTCCTGCACAATGAGGTGTCATACTGAGACTTGCTATAAAGTTTCATGCACAATGAGGTGTCATACTGAGACTTGCTATAAAGTTTCCAGCACAACGAGGTGTCATACTGAGACTTGCTATAAAGTTTCCAGCACAACGAGGTGTCATACTGAGACTTGCTATAAAGTTTCCAGCACAACGAGGTGTCATACTGAGACTTGCTATAAAGATTCATGCACAATGAGATGTCATACTGAGACTTGCTATAAAGTTTCCAGCACAATGACGTGTCATACTGAGACTTGCTATAACGTTTCATGCACAAGGTGTCATACTGAGACTTGCTATAAAGTTTCATGCACAAGGTGTCATACTGAGACTTGCTATAAAGTTTCATGCATGAGGTGTCATACTGAGACTTGCTATAAAGTTTCATGCACAACAAGTTGTCATATTGAGACTTGCTATAAAGTTTCATGCACAAGGTGTCATACTGAGACTTGCTATAAAGTTTCATGCATGAGGTGTTATACTGAGACTTGCTATAAAGTTTCATGCACAACAAGTTGTCATACTGAGACTTGCTATAAAGTTTCCTGCACAACAAGGTGTCATACTGAGACTTGCTATAAAGTTTCCTGCACAACAAGGTGTCATACTGAGACTCGCTATAAAGTTTCATGCACAAGGTGTCATAATGAGACTTGCTATAAAGTTTCATGCACAATGAGGTGTCATACTGAGACTTGCTATAAAGTTTCCTGCACAACGAGGTGTCATACTGAGATTTGCTATAAAGTTTCCTGCATAACGAGGTGTCATACTGAGACTTGCTATAAAGTTTCCTGCACAACGAGGTGTCATACTGAGACTTGCTATAAAGTTTCATGCATGAGGTGTCATATTGAGACTTGCTATAAAGTTTCATGCACAACAAGGTGTCATACTGAGACTTGCCATAAAGTTTCCTGCACAATGAGATGTCATACTGAGACTTGCTATAAAGTTTCATGCACAACGAGGTGTCATACTGAGACTTGCTATAAAGTTTCCTGCACAATGAGGTGTCATACTGAGACTTGCTATAAAGTTTCATGCATGAGGTGTCATACTGAGACTTGCTATAAAGTTTCCAGCACAACGAGGTGTCATACTGAGACTTGCTATAAAGTTTCCAGCACAACGAGGTGTCATACTGAGACTTGCTATAAAGTTTCCAGCACAACGAGGTGTCATACTGAGACTTGCTATAAAGATTCATGCACAATGAGATGTCATACTGAGACTTGCTATAAAGTTTCCAGCACAATGACGTGTCATACTGAGACTTGCTATAACGTTTCATGCACAAGGTGTCATACTGAGACTTGCTATAAAGTTTCATGCACAAGGTGTCATACTGAGACTTGCTATAAAGTTTCATGCATGAGGTGTCATACTGAGACTTGCTATAAAGTTTCATGCACAACAAGTTGTCATATTGAGACTTGCTATAAAGTTTCATGCACAAGGTGTCATACTGAGACTTGCTATAAAGTTTCATGCATGAGGTGTTATACTGAGACTTGCTATAAAGTTTCATGCACAACAAGTTGTCATACTGAGACTTGCTATAAAGTTTCCTGCACAACAAGGTGTCATACTGAGACTTGCTATAAAGTTTCCTGCACAACAAGGTGTCATACTGAGACTCGCTATAAAGTTTCATGCACAAGGTGTCATAATGAGACTTGCTATAAAGTTTCATGCACAATGAGGTGTCATACTGAGACTTGCTATAAAGTTTCCTGCACAACGAGGTGTCATACTGAGATTTGCTATAAAGTTTCCTGCATAACGAGGTGTCATACTGAGACTTGCTATAAAGTTTCCTGCACAACGAGGTGTCATACTGAGACTTGCTATAAAGTTTCATGCATGAGGTGTCATATTGAGACTTGCTATAAAGTTTCATGCACAACAAGGTGTCATACTGAGACTTGCCATAAAGTTTCCTGCACAATGAGATGTCATACTGAGACTTGCTATAAAGTTTCATGCACAACGAGGTGTCATACTGAGACTTGCTATAAAGTTTCCTGCACAATGAGGTGTCATACTGAGACTTGCTATAAAGTTTCATGCATGAGGTGTCATACTGAGACTTGCTATAAAGTTTCCTGCACAACGAGGTGTCATACTGAGACTTGCTATAAAGTTTCCAGCACAACGAGGTGTCATACTGAGACTTGCTATAAAGTTTCCAGCACAACGAGGTGTCATACTGAGACTTGCTATAAAGTTTCCAGCACAACGAGGTATCATACTGAGACTTGCTATAAAGTTTCCTGCACAACGAGGTAACATACTGAGACTTGCTATAAAGTTTAATGCATGAGGTGTCATACTGAGACTTGCTATAGTTTCCTGCACAACAAGGTGTCATACTGAGATTTGCTATAAAGTTTCCTGCACAATGAGGTGTCATACTGAGACTTGCTATAAAGTTTCCTGCACAATGAGGTGTCATACTGAGACTTGCTATAAAGTTTCCAGCACAACGAGGTGTCATACTGAGACTTGCTATAAAGTTTCCAGCACAACGAGGTGTCATACTGAGACTTGCTATAAAGTTTCCAGCACAACGAGGTGTCATACTAAGACTTGCTATAAAGATTCATGCACAATGAGATGTCATACTGAGACTTGCTATAAAGTTTCCAGCACAATGACGTGTCATACTGAGACTTGCTATAACGTTTCATGCACAAGGTGTCATACTGAGACTTGCTATAAAGTTTCATGCACAAGGTGTCATACTGAGACTTGCTATAAAGTTTCATGCATGAGGTGTCATACTGAGACTTGCTATAAAGTTTCATGCACAACAAGTTGTCATATTGAGACTTGCTATACAGTTTCATGCACAAGGTGTCATACTGAGACCTGCTATAAAGTTTCATGCATGAGGTGTTATACTGAGACTTGCTATAAAGTTTCATGCACAACAAGTTGTCATACTGAGACTTGCTATAAAGTTTCCTGCACAACAAGGTGTCATACTGAGACTTGCTATAAAGTTTCCTGCACAACAAGGTGTCATACTGAGACTCGCTATAAAGTTTCATGCACAAGGTGTCATAATGAGACTTGCTATAAAGTTTCATGCACAATGAGGTGTCATACTGAGACTTGCTATAAAGTTTCCTGCACAACGAGGTGTCATACTGAGATTTGCTATAAAGTTTCCTGCATAACGAGGTGTCATACTGAGACTTGCTATAAAGTTTCATGCATGAGGTGTCATATTGAGACTTGCTATAAAGTTTCATGCACAACAAGGTGTCATACTGAGACTTGCCATAAAGTTTCCTGAACAATGAGATGTCATACTGAGACTTGCTATAAAGTTTCTTGCACAACGAGGTGTCATACTGAGACTTGCTATAAAGTTTCCTGCACAATGAGGTGTCATACTGAGACTTGCTATAAAGTTTCATGCATGAGGTGTCATACTGAGACTTGCTATAAAGTTTCCTGCACAACGAGGTGTCATACTGAGACTTGCTATAAAGTTTCCAGCACAACGAGGTGTCATATTGAGACTTGCTATAAAGTTTCCAGCACAACGAGGTGTCATACTGAGACTTGCTATAAAGTTTCCAGCACAACGAGGTATCATACTGAGACTTGCTATAAAGTTTCCTGCACAACGAGGTAACATACTGAGACTTGCTATAAAGTTTAATGCATGAGGTGTCATACTGAGACTTGCTATAGTTTCCTGCACAACAAGGTGTCATACTGAGATTTGCTATAAAGTTTCCTGCACAATGAGGTGTCATACTGAGACTTGCTATAAAGTTTCATGCACAATGAGGTGTCATACTGAGACTTGCTATAAAGTTTCCAGCACAACGAGGTGTCATACTGAGACTTGCTATAAAGTTTCCAGCACAACGAGGTGTCATACTGAGACTTGCTATAAAGTTTCCAGCACAACGAGGTGTCATACTGAGACTTGCTATAAAGATTCATGCACAATGAGATGTCATACTGAGACTTGCTATAAAGTTTCCAGCACAATGAGGTGTCATACTGAGACTTGCTATAATGTTTCATGCACAAGGTGTCATACTGAGACTTGCTATAAAGTTTCATGCACAAGGTGTCATACTGAGACTTGCTATAAAGTTTCATGCATGAGGTGTCATACTGAGACTTGCTATAAAGTTTCATGAACAACAAGTTGTCATATTGAGACTTGCTATAAAGTTTCATGCACAAGGTGTCATACTGAGACTTGCTATAAAGTTTCATGCATGAGGTGTCATACTGAGACTTGCTATAAAGTTTCATGCACAACAAGTTGTCATACTGAGACTTGCTATAAAGTTTCCTGCACAACAAGGTGTAATACTGAGACTTGCTATAAAGTTTCCTGCACAACGAGGTGTCATACTGAGACTCGCTATAAAGTTTCATGCACAAGGTGTCATAATGAGACTTGCTATAAAGTTTCATGCACAATGAGGTGTCATACTGAGACTTGCTATAAAGTTTCCTGCACAACGAGGTGTCATACTGAGATTTGCTATAAAGTTTCCTGCATAACGAGGTGTCATACTGAGACTTGCTATAAAGTTTAATGCATGAGGTGTCATACTGAGACTTGCTATAAAGTTTCCTGCACAACGAGGTGTCATACTGAGACTTGCTATAAAGTTTCGTGCATGATGCGGTGTCATACTGAGACTTGCTATAAAGTTTCCAGCACAATGAGGTGTCATACTGAGACTTGCTATAAAGTTTCCAGCACAATGAGGTGTCATACTGAGACTTGCTATAAAGTTTCCTGCACAACGAGGTGTCATACTGAGACTTGCTATAAAGTTTCCTGCACAACGAGGTGTCATACTGAGACTTGCTATAAAGTTTCCAGCACAACGAGGTGTCATACTGAGACTTGCTATAAAGTTTCCTGCAAAACGAGGTGTCATACTGAGACTTGCTATAAAGTTTCCTGCACAACGAGGTGTCATACTGAGACTTGCTATAAAGTTTCCTGCACAACGAGGTGTCATACTGAGACTTGCTATAAAGTTTCCTGCACAACAAGGTGTCATACTGAGACTTGCTATAAAGCTTCCTGCACAACAAGGTGTCATACTGAGACTTGCTATAAAGTTTCCTGCACAACAAGGTGTCATACTGAGACTTGCTATAAAGTTTCCTGCACAACAAGGTGTCATACTGAGACTTGCTATAAAGTTTCCTGCACAACGAGGTGTCATACTGAGACTTGCTATAAAGTTTCATGCACAACAAGGTGTCATACTGAGACTTGCTATAAAGTTTCTTGCACAACGAGGTGTCATACTGAGACTTGCTATAAAGTTTCATGCACAACAAGGTGTCATACTGAGACTTGCTATAAAGTTTCTTGCACAACGAGGTGTCATACTGAGACTTGCTATAAAGCTTCATGCACAACAAGGTGTCATACTGAGACTTGCTATAAAGTTTCCTGCACAATGAGGTGTCATACTGAGACTTGCTATAAAGTTTCCTGCACAATGAGGTGTCATACTGAGACTTGCTATAAAGTTTCCTGCACAATGAGGTGTCATACTGAGACTTGCTATAAGGTTTCCTGCACAATGAGGTGTCATACTGAGACTTGCTATAAAGTTTCCTGCACAATGAGGTGTCATACTGAGACTTGCTATAAAGTTTCCTGCACAATGAGGTGTCATACTGAGACTTGCTATAAAGTTTCCTGCACAATGAGGTGTCATACTGAGACTTGCTATAAAGTTTCATGAAACATAACAAGGAGTCTTAACAATAACAAGATTGAGGCGGGATGGACAGACAGACGCATGCACTCACTCACTTACTCACGAGCGAGCGAACATTGTGATTCCATATAGCACCAAAGTGAGAGGGTATTATAAACTGTGATGAGAAATATACTTGCTACAGCGCATACTCGGACATCAGACATACAGACGAACGATGGTCAAAAAAAGGATCACAACACACCATATTGAACACATTGTTTCTAAATGAACATGGTCAATAGTGCCAGATGGCCTTCCAATATTCCATAGCTTCTTGAAACGTCTAAAACACCCTTTTCTACATGAACAATTTCAATAATTGAAGATGGCAAATACAGGATTCCGTAGCAATTGGACATTTCTGGGGAAAAAATTCTAAATAAATATGTTCATAATGCTAGATGGCCCTTCCATGATCCCATAATAATTGGCCACTTCTGCGACCATTTCTAAATAAGTATGTTCAATAATGCTTCAAACATCAGCATTCCAAGATACAGGGTAAATCAATAATTTAGCAAAGAAATGGATCTGTAGTTGATTGAGCTTATTTACCCTGTAGTTGTGCTTCCTTTTCTTTTATACTGTGCATCTCCAGCAGGTATGGAATAAAAACTCATGTTGAGACGAATCATTGAATCTAATTAGCTCATCAAGGTTCAAGAATTGATTTTCAAAAAATGGACCAGTTCTATGATAAAATCAACATAGTGGGCAAAGTAATATAAAACTTGTGAACCAGTAGCGATAATACATAACCCACGGGACTTCCTTGTCTGCCTCTCAACATAGTGGGCAAAGTAATATAAAACTTGTGAACCAGTAGTGAAAATACATAACCCACGGGACTTCCTTGTCTGCCTCTCAACATAGTGGGCAAAGTAATATAAAACTTGTGAACCAGTAGCGATAATACATAACCCACAGGACTTCCTTGCCTGCCTCTCAACATAGTGGGCAAAGTAATATAAAACTTGTGAACCAGTAGCGATAATACGTAACCCACAGAACTTCCTTGCCTGCCTCTCAACATAGTGGGCAAAGTAATATAAAACTTATTAACCAGTAGCGATAATACGTAATCCATGGGACTTCCTTGCCTGCCTCTCAACATAGTGGGCAAAGTAATATAAAACTTGTGAACCAGTAGCGATAATACGTAACCCATGGGACTTCCTTGCCTGCCTCTCAACATAGTGGGCAAAGTAATATAAAACTTGTGAACCAGTAGCGATAATACGTAATCCATGGGACTTCCTTGCCTGCCTCTCAACATAGTGGGCAAAGTAATATAAAACTTGTGAACCAGTAGCGATAATACGTAATCCATGGGACTTCCTTGCCTGCCTCTCAACATAGTGGGCAAAGTAATATAAAACTTGTGAACCAGTAGCGATAATACGTAATCCATGGGACTTCCTTGCCTGCCTCTCAACATAGTGGGCAAAGTAATATAAAACTTGTGAACCAGTAGCGATAATACGTAATCCATGGGACTTCCTTGCCTGCCTCTCAACATAGTGGGCAAAGTAATATAAAACTTGTGAACCAGTAGCGATAATACGTAATCCATGGGACTTCCTTGCCTGCCTCTCAACATAGTGGGCAAAGTAATATAAAACTTGTGAACCAGTAGCGATAATACGTAATCCATGGGACTTCCTTGCCTGCCTCTCAACATAGTGGGCAAAGTAATATAAAACTTGTGAACCAGTAGCGATAATACGTAATCCATGGGACTTCCTTGCCTGCCTCTCAACATAGTGGGCAAAGTAATATAAAACTTATTAACCAGTAGCGATAATACGTAATCCATGGGACTTCCTTGCCTGCCTCCCAACATAGTGGGCAAAGTAATATAAAACTTGTGAACCAGTAGCGATAATACATAACCCACGGGACTTTCTTGCCTGCCTCTCAACATAGTGGGCAAAGTAATATAAAACTTGTGAACCAGTAGCGATAATACATAACCCACGGGACTTTCTTGCCTGCCTCTCAACATAGTGGGCAAAGTAATATAAAACTTGTGAACCAGTAGCGATAATATGTAATCCATGGGATTTCCTTGCCTGCCTCTCAACATAGTGGGCAAAGTAATATAAAACTTGTGAACCAGTAGCGATAATACGTAATCCATGGGATTTCCTTGCCTGCCTCTCAACATAGTGGGCAAATTAATATAAAACTTGTGAACCAGTAGCGATAATACGTAATCCATGGGACTTCCTTGCCTGCCTCTCATCGCTGTAGGTTCGAATCCCACTGGTGATGTCGAATTGTTTCAGGTGAGGAAGCTATCCAGCTGGTATGTGGAAGGTCGGTAGTTCTACCCAGGTACTGTCTGTGCGTGTAATACAACTCAAGACGGGCACCCGGGGTCTTCTTCAAACAACAATAGCTGGAGAGTTGCCACATGACATAGTCTGTTGGTGAGATATTAAACCCCAAAACAAAGGAAACAGGGAGGGTATATTGAAGAATACAATTTTCAAGGGTGTATTATGTAGATAATTTGCATAATGGCTCATGCAAATATTGAATGGGCTTTGTGCTACAATAGAATAATTTCACTGTACGTCAAATTAAATAAATAATCTCTGGGATTTATGTTCCTCCTTTACTTTACAAAATCGAACAAACCATTATAAAGTTATGACCATTTTTATAATCTGAAATACGCACAGGGAAGCCAATAAAGGGTTGAAGTCAAAATCAATTACTGAAATAGATATCATAGAAGTAATATGACTACATCCCTGCGATACCAGCGATACCAGCGATACCAGCGAGGGGTTTGACATCTAAGGAAGATTAAGAGGATACATGTATTTGTTTGTTTCAGTGTATGATTGAATTATATTTCATTGAATGAACATTGAAGGTATTATATTACAAGTGGTGGACGAGTCTGAAAACATTCGCGTTGACAACATTTCAAAACATTTTAGATACCACAGTGCAAGGCAGTGAGAACTAAGTGTTTATTCCATTGATATTTAATTAGGACGAGAGACAAGGTGTTAAAAGAAGAAACAATATGTTCATTTTATAATGAACATAGTCTCACAAACTTTGTATTTTAAGATAATTAATGTCAAATGGTTGTTATGACAATAAAAAGCAAGTCATTAAAAAACATGTCTAGCCATCAGTTTATACAAATTTATTTTAGCTTGATTGTGAAACAAGTTATTACAACTTATATAATCACTCTCGAGACCTCATTCCTGATGGAATCCATCGCTACGAGGGAGAGAAGAGGCAACGTGGAATTTAAATGCCTTGCCTAAGGGCAAAATCGTAACGGCTCCAGCAGGG
>JABXNX010000022.1:828391-851198 GCA_014843695.1 Archivesica marissinica | reverse complement strand
TAGCGATAATACGTAATCCATGGGACTTCCTTGCCTGCCTCTCAACATAGTGGGCAAAGTAATATAAAACTTATTAACCAGTAGCGATAATACGTAATCCATGGGACTTCCTTGCCTGCCTCCCAACATAGTGGGCAAAGTAATATAAAACTTGTGAACCAGTAGCGATAATACATAACCCACGGGACTTTCTTGCCTGCCTCTCAACATAGTGGGCAAAGTAATATAAAACTTGTGAACCAGTAGCGATAATACATAACCCACGGGACTTTCTTGCCTGCCTCTCAACATAGTGGGCAAAGTAATATAAAACTTGTGAACCAGTAGCGATAATATGTAATCCATGGGATTTCCTTGCCTGCCTCTCAACATAGTGGGCAAAGTAATATAAAACTTGTGAACCAGTAGCGATAATACGTAATCCATGGGATTTCCTTGCCTGCCTCTCAACATAGTGGGCAAATTAATATAAAACTTGTGAACCAGTAGCGATAATACGTAATCCATGGGACTTCCTTGCCTGCCTCTCATCGCTGTAGGTTCGAATCCCACTGGTGATGTCGAATTGTTTCAGGTGAGGAAGCTATCCAGCTGGTATGTGGAAGGTCGGTAGTTCTACCCAGGTACTGTCTGTGCGTGTAATACAACTCAAGACGGGCACCCGGGGTCTTCTTCAAACAACAATAGCTGGAGAGTTGCCACATGACATAGTCTGTTGGTGAGATATTAAACCCCAAAACAAAGGAAACAGGGAGGGTATATTGAAGAATACAATTTTCAAGGGTGTATTATGTAGATAATTTGCATAATGGCTCATGCAAATATTGAATGGGCTTTGTGCTACAATAGAATAATTTCACTGTACGTCAAATTAAATAAATAATCTCTGGGATTTATGTTCCTCCTTTACTTTACAAAATCGAACAAACCATTATAAAGTTATGACCATTTTTATAATCTGAAATACGCACAGGGAAGCCAATAAAGGGTTGAAGTCAAAATCAATTACTGAAATAGATATCATAGAAGTAATATGACTACATCCCTGCGATACCAGCGATACCAGCGATACCAGCGAGGGGTTTGACATCTAAGGAAGATTAAGAGGATACATGTATTTGTTTGTTTCAGTGTATGATTGAATTATATTTCATTGAATGAACATTGAAGGTATTATATTACAAGTGGTGGACGAGTCTGAAAACATTCGCGTTGACAACATTTCAAAACATTTTAGATACCACAGTGCAAGGCAGTGAGAACTAAGTGTTTATTCCATTGATATTTAATTAGGACGAGAGACAAGGTGTTAAAAGAAGAAACAATATGTTCATTTTATAATGAACATAGTCTCACAAACTTTGTATTTTAAGATAATTAATGTCAAATGGTTGTTATGACAATAAAAAGCAAGTCATTAAAAAACATGTCTAGCCATCAGTTTATACAAATTTATTTTAGCTTGATTGTGAAACAAGTTATTACAACTTATATAATCACTCTCGAGACCTCATTCCTGATGGAATCCATCGCTACGAGGGAGAGAAGAGGCAACGTGGAATTTAAATGCCTTGCCTAAGGGCAAAATCGTAACGGCTCCAGCAGGGCTCGAACTCTGGACCCGTTGCACCTAAAGCGAACACGCATCCACTGCGCTATCACGACTGCCATAGATGGGGTTCGAACCTGTGACCATTCGCTTACAGGGCAAACACACTACCAACTGAGCTAGCTGGGGCGTTCACGCATAGTATCCTCAATGATACTATTAATCAAATCAGATTAAACCAGTCTAAAACTGTGACAGCAACTGTGGAAATAACTCACAACAATCAGACAGACAGACAGACAGACAGGCAGGCAGGCAGGCAGGCAGGCAGGCAGGCAGGCAGGCAGGCAGGCAGGCAGGCAGGCAGGCAGGCAGGCAGGCAGGCAAGCAGGCAGGCAGGCACGCAGGCAGGCAGGCAGGCAGGCAGGCAGGCAGGCAGGCAGGCAGGCAGGCAGGCAGGCAGGCAGGCAGGCAGGCAGGCAGGCAGGCAGGCAGGCAGGCAGGCAGGCAGGCAGGCAGGCAGGCAGGCAGGCAGGCAGGCTGGCTGGCAGGCAGGCAGGCAGGCAGGCAGGCAGGCAGGCAGGCAGGCAGGCAGACAGTAGTCTTGAGCCTACCATTGATATTACAACAGACAATAACACATACCTTGGTCAGCATTTTCATTTCCAAAAGTACTTTTTACAGTGGTCAGTCTGAAATCTAGCAGCTCTTTTTCTGGAAAAGGATAAAATTACACCTCATTATTAACCCCTGCCATTAGGAAAATGACTTATTGATTTTGTGTGTGGTGTGTGTCTGGTCTGTCTGTTGCAGACAGGTGCACCCATGGTTTTCCTCCACCAATAGCAGCTGTAAGCACACTCTAATGGGTTACATTAACAAACGTTGCAACCATTAAAACTTCTAATCCAGGGATCGCAGGTTCGATCCCCCGTCTGACCATAATAATATTATCGGTCTTTCAGATGGGACGTTAAACCGAGGTCTCGTGTCGGTGCTTTACACCATGCACATAAAAGCACCAGAGGAGATTCTGTAATGGGTCTCTGTCTGTACCATGCACTATCCTCCAATAATCTAAAACGACTAATCTCTTCAGGAGGCGTTGCTCATATGGGCAACCGGTAGCGACGATAAATAAACATAAAACACACACACATTAAAACTTCACACCAAATTTAGACATCAAGTCCTTAATATTTACTAAATCATTTGCTGTACATCATTTTGTTTGATTATTTGCTGTTTGCCCCAACAACTTCATGGGGCAACACCTCCTATTACAATATTCAGGGATCATTCTAGAGGGCGATGTGGGCGGAATAGTCGCCCTAGGGACCCTGACTTTGCCTCTGGGGGCCCCACTTCTCCCTAAAAAATATATTTTTTGGTTTTTACGATTTTTAAACAAAATGTTGTTTAGTAAGATACACTGGTCCATTATAAAGCACTCCTTCTATTCAAATGTTGTATTTAATGGTTGTACTGTGCATTTTAACCCTATTTTGCAGAAGTATATTAAAGAACACCATTTAAGGAAGCGATCATGCGCTTTCTCACTTCTCCCAAAAATTCTGACCTAGAATGAACCCCGAATATTTATGTTTAATAGTCATTTTGTTTTTGAAGGATAGTGGCAAGATTTCCCAATTCCAGAAGCATCTCTGGTGTTTTACATGCCTGGTGTATATAACCGATACATGGTACCTCGGTTTAAAGTTTAACTCTGCATGCTGCGTAAAATAAAGGCTATAAATAGTGTAGCAGACGACAAGTCACTAATGTGTTTTTCTTATTTGTAAATGAACTCTGGAAATATGTCATGGAATTTCATTACAATTGTATTTTGTAATTATAGAATTCTAATGAAACTGCGTGAGATATTTGTCTGTTATATTCCCAGCTAGTGTGCAAAAGTTAATCAGAAAGTCAGTGTAAACATTATTATGGTGGGATAAGGAATTAAATTCATGTCCCCTAGATTTCAAAATAATCTTCACAACATCTCGAAACCCCCTCAGGATTAGGAGTTCAGATCATTCCTGACATTTTTATCATTTTGCTGCACAAATTTATAATTACATTAATTATGAATTATATCCCAATCTTGTTCTCATTGCAGCATGTATGCTATATCCCAATCTTGTTATCCTTGCAGCCTGTATGCTATATCCCAATCATGTTATCCTTGCAGCCTGTATGCTATATCCCAATCTTGTTCTCCTTGCAGTCTGTATGCTATATCCCTATCTTGTTATCCTTGCAGCATGTATGCTATATCCCTATCTTGTTATCCTTGCAGCCTGTATGCTATATCCCTATCTTGTTCTCCTTGCAGCCTGTATGCTATATCCCTATCTTGTTATCCTTGCAGCCTGTATGCTATATCCCAATCGTGTTATCCTTGCAGCCTGTATGCTATATCCCAATCTTGTTCTCATTGCAGCCTGTATGCTATATCCCAATCTTGTTCTCATTGCAACATGTATGCTATATCCATATATTGTTATCCTTGCAGTTTGTATGCATTATATCCATATCTTGTTATCCTTGCAGCCTGTATGCTATATCCATATATTGTTATCCTTGCAGCATGTATGCTATATCCATATATTGTTATCCTTGCAGCCTGTATGCTATATCCATATATTGTTATCCTTGCAGCCTGTATGCTATATCCATATATTGTTATCCTTGCAGCCTGTATGCTATATCCATATATTGTTATCCTTGCAGCCTGTATGCTATATCCATATATTGTTATCCTTGCAGCCTGTATGCTATATCCATATATTGTTATCCTTGCAGCATGTATGCTATATCCATGTATTGTTATCCTTGCAGCATGTTTGCTATATCCATATATTGTTATCCTTGCAGTTTGTATGCTATATCCATATATTGTTATCCTTGCAATTTGTATGTTATATCCATATATTGTTATCCTTGCAGCATGTATGCTATATCCATATATTGTTATCCTTGCAGCCTGTATGCTATATCCATATATTGTTATCCTTGCAGCCTGTATGCTATATCCATATATTGTTATCCTTGCAGCCTGTATGCTATATCCATATATTGTTATCCTTGCAGCCAACTGTATGCTATATCCATATATTGTTATCCTTGCAGCATGTATGCTATATCCATATATTGTTATCCTTGCAGCATGTATGCTATATCCATATATTGTTATCCTTGCAGTTTGTATGCTATATCCATATATTGTTATCCTTGCAATTTGTATGTTATATCCATATATTGTTATCCTTGCAGCATGTATGCTATATCCATATATTGTTATCCTTGCAGCCTGTATGCTATATCCATATATTGTTATCCTTGCAGCCTGTATGCTATATCCATATATTGTTATCCTTGCAGTTTGTATGCTATATCCATATATTGTTATCCTTGCAGCCTGTATGCTATATCCATATATTGTTATCCTTGCAGTTTGTATGCTATATCCATATATTGTTATCCTTGCAGCATGTATGCTATATCCATATATTGTTATCCTTGCAGCATGTATGCTATATCCATATATTGTTATCCTTGCAGCATGTATGCTATATCCATATATTGTTATCCTTGCAGTTTGTATGCTATATCCATATCTTGTTATCCTTGCAGTTTGTATGCAGATCTTTATTGGTATTATATACTGCTATTTATTCCCACTTGCTCTTTATAAATATTTGATTTATAATCATCAGCCAGATTGAAGGCCACCAACCCCGCCACCACCCCGGCCACCACCTCCCCCGCCACCACCCCAGCCGTGTCTCGTCACACGTGATTGACTGTATAAGTATTGAGAGAAATAAAACATGTCTTTTATGCTTTCCAACGAATTGCTAAATTTCAAGATCAAGGCCACTGGTAGGGTGGGGACTTACGGTTGGTGTTACGAATTAGCACTCAGATGTGTATGCAAAGATTCAAAGCAATAGTTTGACGGCTTTTAGGAAATGATAACAATGCCTAGAAACAGTATGCAAGCTATCAAAGTATTATATTTGATGTTTTTATAGTTAGCAAATATGTAAATGTTTACGCCAGCGTCGCTGCCGGAAAGCTTACTGCCTAGTCTCGTTTTCCTCTATAATTACCACTTTATAAATGCTATTGTCATCATCAAACTGCCACTTTAAATATCAAAAGAGCCACTTTAAAAACTGCTATTTTATTGTTGAAAACTGAAACTGTCATTTTTAACCCTTTGCCTAATGAGTCTATAAAATCACATTTACAAACAACATAGATCCAGATCAACTACGGCGTAATACAGCGTCTTATAAGGATCTATTTTGTTTGCTATTCAGCCAAATGTTTTAGTTCCACTATCTGAATAGCAAACAGCATAGACGGAACAGAACGTGCCATATGATCTGGCTCTATGTTGTTTGCAAAAGTGATTCTCTCTGCTGCTAGCATGCAAAGGGTTAAATATATCAAAAATGTCTTCATAAAAGTCAACAGACAGATCTGTAGTCCAGTGGTAACACGCTGGACTGGTAATCCAGGGATCGCAGGTTCGATCCCCCGTCTGAGCCTAATAAAATTAATAGTCTTTCAGATGGGACGTTAACCTGAGGTCTCGTGTCGGTGCCTTACACCGTACACGTAAAAGAACCAGAGGAGACTCTGGAATAGGTCTCTGTCTGTGTCATTGCACTATCCTCCAAAATCTAAAATGACTAATCTCTTCAGGAGGCATCGCTCATATGGGCAACCTGTAGCGTCAATAAATAAATGTAAAACACACTCTTATAAAAAATCAAAAGAGCCACTTCAAAAATGCAATTTAATGATTAAATTTGCCACATTAATTAGCATATGGCAGTAATTGCCACATTAATTAGCATATGGCAGTAATTGCCACATTAATTAGCATATGGCAGTAATTGTGATGCGGGTACTCACAACCTCTAGGTATACTACTCCTCGTACAGTATTTGTTTTTAATCCAGGGAATAAACAGCAACACTCTCACTACTTCACTTATTAAACATAGATTAAATACCTAGCACTTCTCAACTCAATACTTCAAATATCAATAACTTTTATTGATAAAATACGCATTAAAATATCTTTAGACAAGATAAAAGAGTTCCATGGTATTTGACTTTTGACGATTCGTTTTAAAAGGGGATTATGGGAAACGCTTCATTAAATTAGCGTACAAGAAAATTAAAATTAATCAGTTGATCATTAAAGGCCTGCAGGTTGACCTATATTTGACCTTAAGCACACGAGGAATAGCGGTACAAATCTGACGGTAGACGCACTAAACACACGAGGAATAGCGGTACAAATCTGACGGTCGACGCACATCGTATTTGCCACATGCGAGGCCCTGCATGGTATACATCTAATACATGAAAATGCTATGTTTATAAGGAAGCGCGAAATTATATCTACCACATGGACACTAGTAGCGTGGAATCATTCAACAACAGCTTGAATGTTTTCCATGACAAACGTATCGGAACCTTCTCTGCTCTTCACTACACTATACGCTCAAATTTGGCAATATGTCAATGGAATGAGACAGTGCAAGTCAAGAATAATACAAGACTCCGTTGTACGCTCCAGTTCAAATCCAACATTTGGGCAAGGTATAAACAGGCATTATTTTCACACTTAATCTGGCGGCCTTTTTAAACCAGATGATACATGAAAGTGACAGAACAGAATATGAAAGTGACGAAACTCCGACCTTACAAACAACATAGATCCTGATCAGTTTAACAGTTTATTCGTAATTCAAGGCCTCCGG
Source organism: Archivesica marissinica (assembly GCA_014843695.1). Classification (NCBI taxonomy): domain Eukaryota; kingdom Metazoa; phylum Mollusca; class Bivalvia; order Venerida; family Vesicomyidae; genus Archivesica; species Archivesica marissinica. The sequence goes on along the minus strand of JABXNX010000022.1, from coordinate 843,861 downwards.
CCCATACACATATATTATATACATGCATACAAATTATCAGTCTCAGTGATTACGCTACGGCTGATGAGGCACCTACATAACATGTAATCTATGTCCCTGGGCTGATCTGGATTATGTAGTTTGAATACTCATAACTATCAATTTTCTTTACAATCAATAATATACGTTTACTTAAATTGTCAGGGCCTCATTTTGACTAATTCTCAGCTCACAGAGTGATCGTGCATATTAACCGTTAGAAAATACCTACATACGCCAAATTATACTGAATGTACTGCTACATTGTTGATACAAGCCACTAATCACATGGAACAGGTAGTAAAGTATAAATCTTTACAATTGGACGGGGTCAAACTGCAGGCCTTTAAATGCATTTTGCATACATGAATTCGGACATCATGCCAAATATAAATAATATCAAGGTTATGCATAGATAATTCTTTTCACTATACAGTGTAAGCTACTGCTATTTAGTAAATATGCTAAAAGCATGCATTGGTTTTGAGAGACTTTCGCCTTTAGTACATAGAAACAATTTGCAGTGGAAATAATTCAATTATTTAGGGTATATGGTCTTGACAAAATTCATAAAGTAATCTCAGCTTTTCACAAGGACCTAAACACATTTGTTCAATAAGTCCATATTCAATAAATTACAAATGAATTTCTCCTCTAAGCCTAATTTCAATTGCCAATCGATGAATGATCATAACCCTCGCCGAACTCGAGCTTGACGGACAGATTTGTTACTCTGGTGTTACTGGATTAATCCTGATGTAAAGTGCACGATGTTCCACCAGACGTAACGATACAATATACTGGTTCCACCAGTCATAACGATACAATATACTGGTTCCACCAGTCGTAACGATACAATATACTGGTTCCACCAGATGTAATGATACAATATACTGGTTCCACCAGATGTAACGATACAATATACTGGTTCCACCAGTCGTAACAATACAATATACTGGTTCCACCAGATGTAACGATACAATATACTGATTCCACCAGATGTAACGATACAATATACTGGTTCCACCAGATGTAATGATACAATATACTGGTTCCACCAGATGTAACGATACAATATACTGGTTCCACCAGATGTAACGATACAATATACTGGTTCCACCAGATGTAACGATACAATATACTGGTTCCACCAGATGTAACGATACAATATACTGGATCCACCAGATGTAACAATACAATATACTGGTTCCACCAGATGTAACGATACAATATACTGGTTCCACCAGATGTAACGATACAATATACAGGTTCCACCAGATGTAACGATACAATATACTGGTTCCACCAGTTGTAACGATACAATATACTGGTTCCACCAGATGTAACGATACAATATACTGGTTCCACCAGATGTAACGATACAATATACTGGTTCCACCAGATGTAACGATACAATATACTGGTTCCACCAGATGTAACGATACAATATACTGGATCCACCAGATGTAACAATACAATATACTGGTTCCACCAGATGTAACGATACAATATACTGGTTCCACCAGATGTAACGATACAATATACAGGTTCCACCAGATGTAACGATACAATATACTGGTTCCACCAGTTGTAACGATACAATATACTGGTTCCACCAGATGTAACGATACAATATACTGGTTCCACCAGATGTAACGATACAATATACTGGTTCCACCAGATGTAACGATACAATATACTGATTCCACCAGATGTAACGATACAATATACTGGTTCCACCAGTCGTAACGATACAATATACTGGTTCCACCAGTTGTAACGATACAATATACTGGTTCCACCAGATGTAACGATACAATATACTGGTTCCACCAGTTGTAACGATACAATATACTGGTTCCACCAGTCGTAACGATACAATATACTGGTTCCACCAGTCGTAACGATACAATATACTGGTTCCACCAGATGTAATGATACAATATACTGGTTCCACCAGATGTAACGATACAATATACTGGTTCCACCAGATGTAACGATACAATATACTGGTTCCACCAGATGTAACGATACAATATACTGGTTCCACCAGATGTAACGATACAATATACTGGTTCCACCAGATGTAATGATACAATATACTGGTTCCACCAGTTGTAGCGATACAATATACTGGTTCCACCAGATGTAACGATACAATATACTGGTTCCACCAGATGTAACAATACAATATACTGGTTCCACCAGATGTAACGATACAATATACTGGTTCCACCAGTTGTAATGATACAATATACTGGTTCCACCAGATGTAATGATACAATATACTGGTTCCACCAGATGTAATGATACAATATACTGGTTCCACCAGTCGTAACGATACAATATACTGGTTCCACCAGTTGTAACGATACAATATACTGGTTCCACCAGATGTAACGATACAATATACTGATATATCATTGCAGCCCTAAGGTTACCACCCAATCTCCCTGACATCTATAACATGTAGAGTATTAGAACACATCATTGATAGCATCTTGTGTGCACGAATCATTTTCGACAGGATCAGACTAGTTATTGCCTTTAACCCTTTCAACACCACAGACCTCTAAATTGGCTTACAAAAAAGTGTAGATCCAGATGAGCCGGCTCGTGACGAGCCGTCTCATTAGGATCTGCACTTTTTTCAAGTAATATAACTATTTTTAGAGAAAAAATTACCCATTTTGATAAATGAACTGATCCAAATGTAATTTTGTTATTAATTTATTGGTCTAAAAATATCATGGACCAGTCCATGTCAGTTACTTGGTGTTGAAAGGGTTAATTGACTAAAATCAATGGTCTGACATTGACTATAGACCAACCGTTCTACAATATGATGCTTTTACAGTCATGGCTAATTAGTCATGATTAAATATGAACATAGATTAATCGCTATGAACTTTATTACCGTAGATCTATTTCAATGTAAACTAACAGAGTTGTTCAAACCACCACTCGTACCTATTTATTTTTACCAAGGTGAACGCGTGTATTCTGTTATGCATGCACGACTAAGAACTTTATGTAGTAATCTGAATAACGATCTATATTTAAACCACCTAAAGGATGACCCAGTGTGTCAATGTGGTTTTAAATATGAAGATGCGGAACATTACCTTTTTAAGTGCCCACGATTTCACATGCAAAGAAACGATTTATTTAGAGCTACGAGGCAATTTCATCCGCTAAACACACGAATGTTATTATTTGGAGATGATAGACTGTTACCTGAAGAAAATGAACTTATTTTTTCATCTGTTCATAAATATATAAAACAAATTCGACAATTTTAATTAGATCATAAACGACAAAGAAAAATAATGTTACTGACAAAACCCATGTACATCTTAACCAAATACCCTGTGCCCTATAGTAAATGTTCATTGTGACAGCGTGACAAGACATCACTTAACCAAATACCCTGTGCCCTGTAGTAAATATTCATTGTGACAGCGTGACATGGAACAGGACATCACTTAACCAAATACCATGTGCCCTGTAGTAAATGTTCATTGTGACAGCATGACACAGAACATGACATCACTTAACCAAATACCATGTGCCCTATAGTAAATGTTCATTGTGACAGCGTGACATGGAACATGACATCACTTAACCAAATACCATGTGCCCTATAGTAAATGTTCATTGTGACAGCGTGACACGGAACATGACATCACTTAACCAAATACCCTGTACCCTATAGTAAATGTTCATTGTGACAGCGTGACATGGAACAGGACATCACTTTGGTATAAACACATGTATCTCACATGGTTAATCTCTACTACTCATCTTCCTTTTCTTTACTAAGTTACCAGTTTTGCTTTATTTTTTGTAATTCTTTTCTATATTCCACCATATTTGTTTGCTTCTTTGCAGAATGCCTGATTGCCAATTATTCATCTTGGGGAGGGCAGTTTACTAATGTTGCTAGAACTTGTTGCCCAACCCATTTTGCATTTTATCACATATAATGAATGTTAAGTCTATATGTACTATATATGTAAAATAGCAAATTTAAATATGATTAAACATTAGATCTATGAAATATATCTATATATAAATTGATCAGTCATTACAGTTTTACCTATTCACGAAATACACGGACAGTTAAAAGTGCATTCTAGGCTCACAGGAAGAAACTGTACTATACAGTATAAATATTTTGCAGTAAATAAATATACACACTAAGTGAACAAATGACAAATGTATTGACACATTTAAATGTTCGAAACGAGAGAAAAATGGCTACCATTTTTATTCTGTTTACGAACTTCAAACTGCAATATCTTTTCAAGAATTTCATAATTCTGGTTTTATTGTTATAAAAAAAAAGAGAAAAAGAGTACAATATCAAAATTGTTGCTGTATTACACAAGCAACAGTAACAGTATCACTTTGAAAACATATCTTATTGCATACAGACAGGAGATAATATAGAAAACAGTTGTAACAGCCCGGACGTGGATTCAATCATTCGGTTTGAGCTATGCTTTGGATCTATGATTGAGCTATGCTATGGATCTATGATTGAGCTATGCTATGGATCTATGATTGAGCTATGCTATGCTATGGATCTATGATTGAGCTATGCTATGCTATGGATCTATGATTGAGCTATGCTATGCTATGGATCTATGATTGAGCTATGCTATGGATCTATGATTGAGCTATGCTATGCTATGGATCTATGATTGAGCTATGCTATGGATCTATGATTGAGCTATGCTATGGATCTATGATTGAGCTATGCTATGCTATGGATCTATGATTGAGCTATGCTATGGATCTATGATTGAGCTATGCTATGGATCTATGATTGAGCTATGCTATGCTATGGATCTATGATTGAGCTATGCTATGGATCTATGATTGAGCTATGCTATGGATCTATGATTGAGCTATGCTATGCTATGGATCTATGATTGAGCTATGCTATGGATCTATGATTGAGCTATGCTATGGATCTATGATTGAGCTATGCTATGCTATGGATCTATGATTGAGCTATGCTATGGATCTATGATTGAGCTATGCTATGCTATGGATCTATGATTGAGCTATGCTATGGATCTATGATTGAGCTATGCTATGGATCTATGATTGAGCTATGCTATGCTATGGATCTATGATTGAGCTATGCTATGGATCTACGATTGAGCTATGCTATGCTATGGATCTATGATTGAGCTATGCTATGGACCTATGATTGAGCTATGCTATGGATCTATGATTGAGCTATGCTATGGATCTATGACTGAGCTATGCTATGGATCTATGATTGAGCTATGCTATGGATCTATGATTGAGCTATGCTATGCTATGGATCTATGCTTGAGCTATGCTATGGATCTATGCTTGAGCTATGCTATGGATCTATGATTGAACTATGCTATGGATCTATGATTGAGCTATGCTATGGATCTATGATTGAGCTATGCTATGGATCTATGATTGAGCTATGCTATGGATCTATGATTGAGCTATGCTATGGATATATGATTGAGCTATGCTATGGATCTATGATTGAGCTATGCTATGGATCTATGATTGAGCTATGCTATGGATCTATGATTGAGCTATGCTATGGATCTATGATTGAGCTATGCTATGGACCTATGATTGAGCTATGCTATGGATCTATGATTGAGCTATGCTATGGATCTATGATTGAGCTATGCTATGGATCTATGATTGAGCTATGCTATGGATCTGTGATTGAGCTATGCTATGGATATATGATTGAGCTATGCTATGGATCTATGATTGAGCTATGCTATGGATCTATGATTGAGCTATGCTATGGATCTATGATTGAGCTATGCTATGGATCTATGATTGAGCTATGCTATGGATCTATGATTGGGCTATGCTATGGATCTATGATTGAGCTATGTTATGGATCTATGATTGCGCTATGCTATGGATCTATGATTGAGCTATGCTATGGATCTATGATTGAACTATGCTATGGATCTATGATTGAGCTATGCTATGGATCTATGATTGAGCTATGCTATGGATCTATGATTGAGCTATGCTATGGATCTATGATTGAGCTATGCTATGGATCTATGATTGAGCTATGCTATGGATCTATGATTGAGCTATGCTATGGATCTATGATTGAGCTATGCTATGGATCTATGATTGAGCTATGCTATGGATCTATGATTGAGCTATGCTATGGATCTATGATTGAGCTATGCTATGGATCTATGATTGAGCTATGCTATGGATCTATGATTGAGCTATGCTATGGATCTATGATTGAGCTATGCTATGGATCTATGATTGAGCTTGTTTGCCGTATTCATATTATTTTTCAAAACAGCACTGATCGATCATCTTAAAACATATAGACATAGATATAGTGTACCGTTACTGATGATGTAGTTATCATAGATTGCCAGGCCTTTCACATTTAGGTCGCTAATTACGACAGGTAAGCTTTGCGTAGTGCTAATTGGGTTACTTTCTTGATCAGATATTATCGACAAAATGCAGGTGATGATCCATGTATGTCATAATGTCACATCAATGTGAGTAAAATTCAGTCTCCTACAGCTAATTAAAGTTGGCAGATGTTTGGGAAGGCTGGTATTGTGAATGGGTCTGAATGTTCATACTTCTGATGCATGTTTTGCTAATGGAAAATATTATTACATTGCATTTTGATAATGTCTTGCTTTCATTTATATTCTTATGCAGGTATTAGGTGACAAATAGGCCCATCGGGCCGGGTGCATCTTAAAGTTGTGTAATATTTTGTATTGAATGTTTATGTTTGCATATGTCACTTTAATAAAAAAACGTACTTACTTACTTATTACATATCGCTATTGTATGTCATAAATAAAAACATACAGTCAAACCTGTGCTAGTTGTCACCTCTACTAATCAGCCTACCTATATTAAGCAGCCAGTTTCCAGATTCTCAATATATTGTTGTTATTTTTATACATTTGACCTCTATTAAGCAGTCACCTGTGCTAAGCAACCAGCCATTTTCTGTGATTCCCACGACTGGCTGCTTAAGACAGGTTTGACTGCATACTCATCATAGCTTTTGATTATAATGTTTCCATAGATATCCATATGCAAAACTACTCCCTAAATTTAATACTGTATACAAGTATTTTATGTATTTTATCCCGATCCAGAATCGGTGTCAAGGTAAAATTCTCCACGTAAGCAGCAGTAAATGGAAAATCGATTTCAAAGTCAAATTATCGCGAATATTAGAACAGACACATAAACCCGAAATTTGCAATACATAACCTGATATCATCAGTAGGTAAATGTTTTCTGGGTGTTCTCTTGAATTTTAATTGGCATTTTAATCATCCCATTTGGGGCCTCACTATCAGGCGTTTACCCGATATATTTGCTGTTTTGCGGTATTCGATGTATGAGGTGCTGACCTATTTATTGATGTAAAAGAAAATGCACTGTCGTTAGAACTCGCCTTCACCGCTATCATCAGCAGGTTAGCTCCTTATCAGGGGCAAGTGATAAATGATGATATGTGAGAAAGTTGTCAGTCACTTACGGAGGTTCAAGAGTTGAGTACTGGTTTTTACACAGGAAATGTGGGTGGTTTACTCTCCGCCACAACAGACTGACCTGCCAGTAACACTAGTAAGAGTTGCCAGTATTCAGAGATAGATAGTAGGGATGTCCAAATATCCGAATACTATTCCAGTATTCGAATATTTGGGAAAAATATTATATTTGCAAAAATGAAATAAACTGTCATAAAATCAGATACTTTGTTTTCTTTTGAAACCATCATAAAACCTTCCAATACAAAATAAATCACCCCAGGATGAGTGAATAAACCATGTTGTGGTCGTATCCATGACATGTGTTAATTGACATTCTGCCATGTAATCGGATAATTACAGTAGGTGTTAAGGTACCTGTGTTTAATTATGATGTCAAAACTGTTTAGATAGAGAATGAAATATTACAGACACTTTGCTGCCCAGGAAAGGTGTTGTTAGGTAAACTGTCCGTCGCTCAAATGGGCAACCGGTAGCGACATTAAATAATAAAAAAATATTGTCCTCAGTCATACGTTTGGAAAGACTTCAATCGCTCTGAGAATAAGAAAACTGCTAGGTGTAATCTATGCAAATTAGATTTATCATATTCGGGTACAACATCAATCTGAATAATCATTTGAAAAACAAACACCCTTCAACGGAAAGCAGTTCAAGTGACAATGGTTTCATTTGTGAAAGCGCCAATACATGTACAGTGGCCGATAACAATAACTGAATGAGTCGTCGTCATATTTGCATGGCCTTACAGGAAGAAGATGACGTTTACGCAATTTTCATAAGAGTTTGAGTGATTTTGAGTTTTTGATAGAATTCTATCGAATATTCGAATACCAAAATCGTTATTCATTGCCATCCCTAATAGATAGATAAATGATGATGCAGCACAAACGTTTCAAGTCATGATATAAATAAAACATTTTTTGGACGGAAAAGGGTATCCAACGAGAATGTTAAGCTACAATCTGTGACTGGTCCCACAACATTTCTGTAAACACCTGAAAATACAAATGTGGGTGCATCCCCGATTTCCCATAGCTGTTTTGATCACAGAATTATTATGCAATACCCTAACTAGATTTTGAATGTTATACTTAGATGATGTCATCTCGAGTACTCGATGCCATCCTTAATAATATCTCACCACTTTCAAACAGTGAGATATCATTTGCTATTTCATTGGAAAGTATAAAGGTGGTTGATAGTAGTTCGATAGTGTTGAAGAATTCTGTAGCTGCATGTTATAAGAGTTATTTGACAGTCAGCAGCTTTCAGGACACAGAATGCATAATAGAACATGAGAATTTTTAACTACGGTATATTGTTGATTCCTGCTGTAGTCTATTTATGCAAATAATGGCTTACACAGGGACTCGTAGCTATGACATCACACATACCTTGCATACGTGATAGAAACAAAAGTAATCCGAGTGTGTTACTTCCACAATGGATGTATCCAACATCTAATTATTGCATAATATTTGTTTAAATGCTATATGCTTCTTCTTATAGGTTTTTAAAATATTCTAATTATGATGATAACTTCAAATTAAAAGCATTCTTTCCCTTTGAATAAAACATTGTTCTGTACTGACCTGCAATAAATTTGTCTCTCTTCAACTTTTCATTCTCCTCAACAAGTACCTTCAGAAATTTGTCCTGTGTCGTAGTCTGTAAGTTAAATATAATTTCTATCTAAACATCTACAGTGAAACCTGAGTCTGTGGTCACCTCCATTAAGCAGTCATCCCGTATTAAGCAGCCATTGTCCAGATTCCCAATATGTTGTTTTATTACACACTTTACCTCTATTAAGCAGCCACCTGTGTTAAGCAGCCACTTTCTGTGATTCCCTTGGCTGGCTGCTTAAGACAGGTTTGACTGTATTTGTTTGTTTGTTGTTGTTATTTAACAACGCACAAACAGTTTAAGATATATAACAACTCTTCAGCTATTATTGGTGGAGGAAAACCCTGGGCGCCCCTCCAACAGTATTTTCAGGCATGGATGGGCACCCAGGTATAACCACTGACCTTTCACAAGCCAGCTGGATAGCTTCCTAACTTGAACTAATTTGACACCATTATTGGGATTCAAACCTACTACAGTGATGGGCAAGTGAAGCAATGTGAAGTCAATGACCGCAATAATTTCCATAAAATTTGCTATTTCTTCACCGAAATACAAAAAGTCTCCTTTGAGAACAGTGACATTTTACTCTTCTTTTCTTTGTTCTACATGTATATATTATATTTGATAAAAGCTGCCTTTTGGAATTATAGGTTTAAGTTGTATCACTTCCTGTAATTGAATATGAGAAATCTTACGGCCTACTTAAGTTGCATGAATTCCTGCCTCATTGTATATTACAAATATTATGGTGTACCTTTGTTGCATCACTTCCTGTGTCATGGTAATGTATATTAGAAATAGTATTGTATGTTTAAACTGCACCACTTCCTGTCATTATATATTAGAATCTTATGCTACATTTAATGTGCATTACTTCCTGTGTTATTGTATATTAGAAATCTTATGGTATCTTTAAGTTGCATCACTTCCTGTGTTATTGCATATTAGAAATCTTATGGTATCTTTATGTTGCATCACTTCCTGTGTCATTGCATATTAGAAATCTTACAGTATATTTCAGTTGCATCACTTCCTGTTTCATTCTCATCATGCAGGTGACTTGTTGCTGGTACACCTCTAATGTCTTCTCCTTCCTGTCAAATATTATAAAATAATTTCATTAATTCACTATTACATGTACATGTAGGTTGTATAAGGTTGCATGGGGTTACATGGGGTTGTATGGGGTTGTATCAGGTTGTATGTGGTTGTATCAGGTTGTATGGGGTTGTATCAGGTTGTATGATGTTGTATCAGGTTGCATGGGGTTGTATCAGGTTGCATGGGGTTGTATCAGGTTGCATGGGGTTGCATCAGGTTGCATGGGGTGGTATCAGGTTGCATTGGGTGGTATCAGGTTGCATGGTGTTGAATCAGGTTGCATGGGGTGGCATCAGGTTGAATGGGCATGTATCAGGTTGTATGGGGTTACATGGGGTTGTGTCAGGTTGTATGGTGTTGTATCAGGTTGTATGGGATTGTATCATGTTGTATGGGGTTGTATCAGGTTGTGTGGTGTTGTATCAGGTTGTATGGGGTTGTATCAGGTTGCATGGGGTTGTATCAGGTTGCACAGGGTGGTATCAGGTTGTATGGGGTTGTATCAGGTTACATGGGGTTGTGTCAGGTTGCATGGTGTTGTATCAGGTTGCATGGTGTTGTATCAGGTTGCATGGGTTGTATCAGGTTGCATGGGGTTGTATCAGGTTACATGGTGTTGTATCAGGTTACATGGGGTTGTATCAGGTTGCATGGGGTTGTATCAGGTTACATGGGGTTGTATCAGGTTGTATCAGGTTGCATGGGATTGTATCAGGTTGCATGGGGTTGTATCAGGTTGTATGGGGTTGTATCAGGTTGTATGGGGTTGTATCAGGTTGCATGGGATTGAATCAGGTTGTATGGGGTTGTATCAGGTTGTATGGGGTTGTATCAGGTTGCATGGGGTTGTATCAGGTTGCACGGGGTGGTATCAGGTTGTATCAGGTTACATGGGGTTGTATCAGGTTGCATGGTGTTGTATCAGGTTGCATGGTGTTGTATCAGGTTGCATGGGTTGTATCAGGTTGTATGGGGTTGTATCAGGTTACATGGTGTTGTATCAGGTTACATGGGGTTGTATCAGGTTGCATGGGGTTGTATCAGGTTACATGGGGTTGTATCAGGTTGTATGGGGTTGTATCAGGTTGCATGGGATTGTATCAGGTTGCATGGGGTTGTATCAGGTTGTATGGGGTTGTATCAGGTTGTATGGGGTTGTATCAGGTTGCATGGGATTGAATCAGGTTGTATGGGGTTGTATCAGGTTGTATGGGGTTGTATCAGGTTGCATGGGATTGTATCAGGTTGCATGGGGTTGTATCAGGTTGTATGGGATTGTATCAGGATGTATGGGGTTGTATCAGGTTGTATGGGGTTGTATCAGGTTGCATGTGATTGTATCAGGTTGCATGGGGTTGTATCAGGTTGTATGGGGTTGTATCAGGTTGTATGGGGTTGTATCAGGTTGTATGGGGTTGTATCAGGTTGTATGGGGTTGTATCAGGTTGCATGGGATTGTATCAGGTTGCATGGTGTTACATGGGGTTGTATCAGGTTGTATGGGGTTGTATCAGGTTGCATGGGGTTGTATCAGGTTGCATGGGGTTGTATCAGATTGCATGGGGTTGTATCAGGTTACATGGGGTTGTATCAGGTTACATGGGATTGTATCAGGTTACATGGGATTGTATCAGGTTGTATGGGGTTGTATCAGGTTGTATGGGGTTGTATCAGGTTGCATGGGGTTACATGGGATTGTATCAGGTTACATGGGATTGTATCAGGTTACATGGGATTGTATCAGGTTGTATGGGGTTGTATCAGGTTGTATGGGGTTGTATCAGGTTGCATGGGGTTACATTGGATTGTATCAGGTTGCATGGGGTTACATGGGATTGTATCAGGTTACATGGGATTGTATCAGGTTGTATGGGATTGTATCAGGTTGCATGGGGTTACATGGGATTGTATCAGGTTACATGGGGTTGTATCAGGTTGCATGGTGTTACATGGGATTGTATCAGGTTGCATGGGATTGTATCAGGTTGCATGGGATTGTATCAGGTTACATGGGGTTGTATCAGGTTACATGGTGTTGTATCAGGTTACATGGGATTGTATCAGGTTGCATGGGATTGTATCAGGTTGTATGGGGTTGTATCAGGTTGTATGGGGTTGTATCAGGTTACATGGGGTTGTATCAGGTTACATGGGGGTTGTATCAGGTTACATGGGGTTGTATCAGGTTGTATGGGATTGTATCAGGTTACATGGGGTTGTATCAGGTTGCATGGGATTGTATCAGGTTGTATGGGGTTGTATCAGGTTGCATGGGGTTGTATCAGGTTGTATGGGGTTGTATCAGGTTGTATGGGGTTGTATCAGGTTGCATGGGATTGAATCAGGTTGTATGGGGTTGTATCAGGTTGTATGGGGTTATATCAGGTTGCATGGGGTTGTATCAGGTTGCACGGGGTGGTATCAGGTTGTATCAGGTTACATGGGGTTGTATCAGGTTGCATGGTGTTGTATCAGGTTGCATGGTGTTGTATCAGGTTGCATGGTGTATCAGGTTGTATGGGGTTGTATCAGGTTACATGGTGTTGTATCAGGTTACATGGGGTTGTATCAGGTTGCATGGGGTTGTATCAGGTTACATGGGGTTGTATCAGGTTGTATGGGGTTGTATCAGGTTGCATGGGATTGTATCAGGTTGCATGGGTTGTATCAGGTTGTATGGGGTTGTATCAGGTTGTATGGGGTTGTATCAGGTTGCATGGGATTGAATCAGGTTGTATGGGGTTGTATCAGGTTGTATGGGGTTGTATCAGGTTGCATGGGATTGTATCAGGTTGCATGGGGTTGTATCAGGTTTTTGGGATTGTATCAGGTGTATGGGTTGTATCAGGTTGTATGGGGTTGTATCAGGTTGCATGGGATTGTATCAGGTTGCATGGGGTTGTATCAGGTTGTATGGGGTTGTATCAGGTTGTATGGGGTTGTATCAGGTTGTATGGGGTTGTATCAGGTTGTATGGGGTTGTATCAGGTTGCATGGGATTGTATCAGGTTGCATGGTGTTACATGGGGTTGTATCAGGTTGTATGGGGTTGTATCAGGTTGCATGGGGTTGTATCAGGTTGCATGGGGTTGTATCAGATTGCATGGGGTTGTATCAGGTTACATGGGGTTGTATCAGGTTACATGGGATTGAATCAGGTTACATGGGATTGTATCAGGTTGTATGGGGTTGTATCAGGTTGTATGGGGTTGTATCAGGTTGCATGGGGTTACATGGGATTGTATCAGGTTACATGGGATTGTATCAGGTTACATGGGATTGTATCAGGTTGTATGGGGTTGTATCAGGTTGTATGGGGTTGTATCAGGTTGTATGGGGTTACATTGGATTGTATCAGGTTGCATGGGGTTACATGGGATTGTATCAGGTTACATGGGATTGTATCAGGTTGTATGGGATTGTATCAGGTTGCATGGGGTTACATGGGATTGTATCAGGTTACATGGGGTTGTATCAGGTTGCATGGTGTTACATGGGATTGTATCAGGTTGCATGGGATTGTATCAGGTTGCATGGGATTGTATCAGGTTACATGGGGTTGTATCAGGTTACATGGTGTTGTATCAGGTTACATGGGATTGTATCAGGTTGCATGGGATTGTATCAGGTTGTATGGGGTTGTATCAGGTTGTATGGGGTTGTATCAGGTTACATGGGGTTGTATCAGGTTACATGGGGGTTGTATCAGGTTACATGGGGTTGTATCAGGTTGTATGGGATTGTATCAGGTTACATGGGGTTGTATCAGGTTGCATGGGATTGTATCAGGTTGTATGGGGTTGTATCAGGTTGCATGGGGTTGTATCAGGTTGTATGGGGTTGTATCAGGTTGTATGGGGTTGTATCAGGTTGCATGGGATTGAATCAGGTTGTATGGGGTTGTATCAGGTTGTATGGGGTTATATCAGGTTGCATGGGGTTGTATCAGGTTGCACGGGGTGGTATCAGGTTGTATCAGGTTGTATGGGGTTGTCAGGTTGTATGGGATTGTATCAGGTTGCATGGGGTTGTATCAGGTGTATGGGGTTGTATCAGGTTGCATGGGGTTGTATCAGGTTGTATGGGATTGTATCAGGTTACATGGGTTGTATCAGGTTACATGGGATTGTATCAGGTTGCATGGGGTTATAGGTTGCATGGGGTTGTATCAGGTTGCATGGGGTTTATCAGGTTGCATGGGATTGTATCAGGTTGTATGGGGTTGTATCAGGTTGCATGGTGTTTGTATCAGGTTGCATGGGGTTGTATCAGGTTGCATGGGGTTGTATCAGGTTACATGGGGTTGTATCAGGTTGCATGGGGTTGTATCAGGTTGCATGGGATTGTATCAGATTGCATGGTATTGTATCAGGTTGTATGGGGTTGTATCAGGTTGCATGGGGTTGTATCAGGTTGCATGGGATTGTATCAGGTTGCATGGGGTGTATCAGGGTGTTGGGGTTGTATCAGTTGCATGGATTGATCAGGTTGCATGGGGTTGTATCAGGTTTGTATGGGATTGTATCAGGTTTATGGGGTTGTATCAGTTGTATGGGTTTGTATCAGGTTTCATGGGATTGGTATCAGTGCATGGTGTTTGTACAGTTGTATGGTGTTGTATCAGTTGTATGGGGTTGTATCAGGTTGTATCAGGTTTGCATCAGTTGTATGGGTTGTATCAGTTGCATGGTTGTATCACATGTTACATGTGGTTGTATCAGTTCCATGGGTTGATCATTTGCATGGGTTGTATCAGTTGCATGGGATTGTATCAGATTGCATGGGTTGTATCAGGTTACATGGGATTGTATCGGTTACCATGGGATTGAATCAGGTTCCATGGGATTGTATCAGGTTGTATGGGATTGTATCAGGTTGTATGAGGTTGAATCAGGTTGCATGGTGTTACATGGGATTGTATCAGGTTACATGGGATTGTATCAGGTTACATGGGATTGTATCAGGTTGCATGGTGTTACATGGGATTGTATCAGGTTGTATGGGATTGTATCAGGTTACATGGGATTGTATCAGGTTACATGGGATTGTATCAGGTTACATGGGATTGTATCAGGTTACATGGGGTTGTATCAGGTTACATGGGATTGTATCAGGTTACATGGGATTGTATCAGGTTACATG